>CM053792.1:600289908-600399908 GCA_028749045.1 Cupressus sempervirens
CATAATGTCTGATAGTCTCGAAACAATGCTACTAATCCATCAACATAAAACCAGTCTAACATAGTCCGATAATAATAGCAACAATGTGTCCAAAAAAATGTAAACGAGGGCAGGCACTACAAGAACCTACAACACAAAGGTAAATTATGAGCCTCTCATATGGGGGGTCTTGGGTTCAATTCTACTTGAGTTAACACATAATAATAATCTAGGCTTCGGGCCATTACCTATCCAAAAAAAATCGTATTATGAGTTTTATAACATGTACTTTTTTACCAAGTTTGAAAAAAATGAAGTCATCTATACACAATTTTATTTCTCTAAACACTCTTTGGCATGTATATCCTAGTGTTACATTATATAACACCTATTGTATAGATCTATATAGAGAATTTATAGATGATATTATCATCATTTTGAATGTTATTTTTTCTAGTATCTTGAAGATATTAATTTTATGTTTAGGATATAAATTGGTTTTAGACAATAAATTTCTATATCTCAATACATTATGTCATTCATTCATTAAAGGCCTATTCTAAATCTATTTTATATTTTGTTGGTGTACTTTCAGTCCCCCAATTTTGAACTCCTATTTATTGTCAAGTCAAGTCTAAGCAAGTCAAGGCTCATGTCTAAGTGATAGCTAGGATGCTCTCTCTCATCTTCCCCCCATTTAAAGTTATCTAAGTGGGAAATCAATGCAATATTAGTCAACTAGGTGATTCTAGGTGGGTGGCTAAGTGTAAAGCATATCCCTAAGATGAGGAGAAAGTTATCTATCTGATAAAATCCATTGTACATTCAATGGATTATCATTCTAAGATAAGTCATAATTGGGGAAAGATCATATGAACACAAGAGGATATGGCAACAAGAAGAGAATGGTCAAAGTCAATAAAGTTCATCTCTATATTTAGAGGAATAAAAATTAAGTTCATAGGAATCAAGCTTGAAGTCATGGGAGTAGATTGGAAGCAAATTCATTAGAATCAAATGTAGAAGAAGCTTTGAAACTCTCAGTAATGGTGGAGAACTATAGTCAAGGTGTCAGGATGAGCATTGAAAGTTCAATAATGAATGAATGAATGCCATGTACACAAACTATTGTCATATTACATTTTCCTGCATCAAGAAATGTCTATCACCATAAGTCATACTGATCATCACCAAGCGTAGGAGATGAAACTTTGTTATAGTGATGAGTTATGAGGAATGGATGTCCAATGAAGTTATTGCCATAGGTCATAGAAATTAGGCTCATCACAAAGTGTAGGAGACAAAATTTGGTTACAGCAATGAGCAATGAGAGATGTCCATCCCTGCAACTTCAATGATCATTGGCAAGTATAATGTGCAAAACTTATTTATATCGATGGAAGATGAGGTTATCGCCATAATTCATAGTAATGTGGAGATCAAGCTCATGGTATTCAAAAGAGAAGGTATCACTATATCCTATAGTGGTGAACCTATCGAAGGCTAGATTAAGTAGTAAGATGTTGTTGTGATGATCGATGATTGGGATGTAATGGACTCATATGATATCACTATAGAATATAGTGATTAGGTTAATCATTGTGCGGAGAAGGCTCATTTTCAATATGGCAACAAGTGATATGAATTTTTTCACTATAACTTACAAAAATCATTTGTAGCCGAGATGTCATGGATTTGGTTGTGGTGATGGTTGATGATGTTTTCAATAATAGTTATAGCGATGGGTAAATGAAGACAGATATGAAGTTTTTTGTTATATGCCATGATGAAATAAATTGTTAAAGATCAAAGAAATGACATTTTGTTACAGTGAATGGCGATAAGAAATCTTATGTTGCTATAGGTTTGGGCAATAAAGAATTTGATGATAAAATGAGTTAGGTGTTAAATCATGTTCGTTGATCAGAGATTGATGATAGAGATTCAAACTTGTTGTTACAGATCCAAAGAGGAATAGCAGTCGTTTCAAGGAGGATTCTAGAGGGGATGCCATGTCTCCATGAGAATGTCTAAAGACCAAAACCTAACCCTTGGAGCATTGCACAAATGATTAGAAACCTTTTCAAATGGGAATTTCATCAGTTCTTCCCTATTTCCTTCTTCATTCTCTATGATATGTAATTGTAACTATAAAATGATGATATGGCAAGTGATTCAAATACTCTTCACGTTTCTATAATTGATGATTATTGGTATGCAACATCGTAAAGAAGTTCTAAATTTGTAGGGTCTCTTGTAACTAACCAAGAATCCTAAAGGGGGGCTATATATGTAATTTTCCAAGTTAACGAAAGGAGCAGCAATTTTGTCAAACTTTTCCCCTGCATTTCCAAATGTTGAGTGAGAATCTAAGAGTTAGATGGAATGAAGGATTGGTATGATGTTTGCAGTTAGGTAATGTGATGTTCTAATTCCATTTAGGACTAGCATGCCTAGGTTCATTTCATTATCTTCTTCATCTAAGCTAACCTTTCATTTCAGAGTAGTCTCTATAGGATTGTAGGACAAATGTATTTGATGCTGGTGATATCTTACTAGATTCCATTTTAGTAGAGGATTATCAGTAAAGGTGGATTTTATTTCATCTTTCATGTGCATCTCTATTCTTTTCCTAGACTGTATTTCATTAGGTCCAATCTACATTTAGAAGTAGGAGTAGATGCTAGAGAGCTTCAAGGTGATTTAATATAGCTATTTTACTGGATGTCATAGGTTACCCAAATCTTATCCTACCTAGGTTGTTTGTGTTTACAAACAATCTAGTTTATCCTCTTCTTCTCTCAGGTTAAGAGCATACTCCCATCCCAATGATCTATTAAAGACACAATTCATTGGATATCTTACATAGGGTAAGTGCACCAAGTTGTGGTGCCAAAAGGGGGGTATAAGTGGACACCTTTTTTCTAAAATCAGCAATTTCTAAACTTCAACAAAAATTTGAAGATAGTTACACTCAAAATTTTAAGATCTAACAAAATCAAAAGTAGTAGTCCTTTGAATCTAGTTTCTAAACTACTAATTTTTTTTCAGAATGGTTTATTTTTAGGTCCTCAAAAAAGGGGGCCACAAAAAGTGGTATTGTTTATTCCAAAATATATATAACATAGTACAAAGTGTGCCCCCCCCTAAAATTTTAACTTTCTTTTTGAAATTCTTTAATCGCTCTAGTCAAAAGTTACTTGACACTATGTAGTTTATCCCAAATTTTTTGAGTAATTTTATAATGTGTATTTTTTTCTATGAATTTTTTAACTAGACATGTCCCAAAAATGTGAAATATTTGTGTGCTCCCCCTATAAATGATTGAAAACTAATCTAAAATCAAATTTTCTTTTTTTCAAAGTGTGCAGAATGGAGTCTAGTTTCTAAAAAACTAAGTTGTTGCAAAATTTGATGAACGAGCTAAAATCTATAGCCCAATTAGTACATGTTGATTTTTGACAAAAAAAATGGACATACATTCAAAAGAAATTATAGATAAAAATCTTGAAATAGTTCAAATTAAAAATAAATTATATGGTTATATAGCTAACACAGAGACCTACAATGTCGTGTAACTTGATCTTATCGATACTCAACCATGAGAAATCTTGAAGGAGAGCACACAAGAAAAATTAATCAATTTTTGTATGTTTGAAACAAAACACATCTCAAACCAGTTTATAGACTCCAAACCTTTCGATTGGATCTCTAAAGAAAAACCAAACCTTAGGCTTGGTAGAATGCAAAGGTTTGAATAGCATGTGCACCCTATAGCACGAGCATGCTATTTAAAGCTTTTTAAATTTGGGTCTTAATAGTGCTTGTGCAATATAGTGTGCACGCATATTGAGACCTAAATAATGCATAGAGAGGGAAGAAGAGATGCAAAGAAATAGAGAGAGAGAGGGGGGGGAATGGTTTTGTTTGTATGAGAGAGAGAGAGAGAGAGAGTAGGGGATAGGAGAGGGGAGAGAGAATAGGGGTGGCAAAGAGAGTACGGGATGAGAGAGAGAGAGAGGAAGTGTGAGAGAGAATAGGGGTGGCAAAGAGAGAGTACGAGATGGGAGAGAGAGATTGAGAATAGGGGATGGGAGAGAGTAGGGGTGGCAAAGAGAGAGTAAAGGATGAGAGAGAGAGATTGAGAGTAGGGGATGGGGAGAGAGAGTACAAGATGGGAGAGAGAGATTGAGAGTAGGGGATGGGAGAGAGAAAGAGAGAGTAGGCAATGGGAGATAGAGTGGGAGAGGGAGAGTGGGAGAGAGAGAGAGAGGAGGATGGGAGTGCATGTGTGAAAGAGAGAGAGTAGGGAATGGGAGGGGAGAGAGAGACAGTAGCAAGAGAGAGAGTAGAGGATAGGAGAGGGAGAGTAGGTGGTGGGAGAGGGAGTGGGAGAGGGAGAGAGAGAGGAGGGATGGAAATGTGTTTAAGAGAGAGAGAGAGAGAGAGAGAGAGAGAGAGAGAGAGTAGGGGATGGGAGAGAGTGTGAAAATGTGTGAGAGAGTAGGGGGTGGCAAAGAGAGTAGAGAGGGAGAGTGAGAGAGAGTAGGTGGTGGGAGAGGGAGAGGGAGAGAGAGAGTGAGTGAGAGATAGAGTAGGGGATGGGAGAGGAGAGAGAAAGGGGGGATGTGTGTGTGTGAAAGAGAGAGAGTAGCGGATGGGAGAGGGGAGAGAGAGAGAGAGTAGGCGATGGGAGAGGGAGTGGGAAAGGGAGAGAGAGAGGGATGGGGGTGTGTCTAAGAGAGAGAGTAGGGGATGGGAGAGAGTGTGAGAGAGAGTAGGGGTGGCAAAGAGAGAGTAGGGGATGGGAGAGAGAGAGTAGAGAAGGAGAGAGTGAGAGAGAGAGACAGTAAGTAGTGGGAGAGGGAGTGGGAGGGAGAGAGAGGGGGGATGGGAGTGTGTGTGAGATATCTAGAGAGTAGGAGATGGGAAAGGAGAGAGAGAGGGGGGATGGGAGTGTGTGGGTGTGTGAAAGAGAGAGAGTATGGAATGGGAGAGGGGAGAGAGAGAGAGTAGGGGATGGGAGAGAGTGTGAGAGAGAGTAGGGGTTGGTAGAGAGAGCTCGTACAGGATGGGGGAGAGAGAGAGTGAGACTGGGGCATGGAAGAGAGAGAGAGAGAGAGAGAGAGAGAGTAGGGGATGGGAGAGAGAATAGAGAGAGAGAGAGAGTGAGTGAGTGAGAAAGAGAGAGAGATAGTAGGTAGTGGGAGAGGGAGTGGGAGAGGACAGAGAGAGGGGGGATGGAAGTGTGTGTGTCTATGAAAGAGAGAGAGTAGGGGATGGGGGAGAGATAGTAGGCGGTGGGAGAGGGAGTGGGAGAAGGAGAGAGAGGGGGAATGGGAATGTGTGTAAGAGAGATAGAGTAGGGGATGGGAGAGAGTGTGAGAGTGTGAGAAAGAGTAGGGGTGGTAGAGAGAGAGTAGGGGATGGGAGAGAGTGTGAGATAGAGTAGGGGATGGGAGAGAATGTGAGAGAGAGTTGGGGATGGGAGAGAGAGAGTAAGAGTAAGGCACGAGAGAGAGAGTAGAGAGGGAGAGAGTGAGAGAGAGAGAGATAGTAGGTGATGGGAGAGGGAGTGGGAAAGGGAGAGAGAGGGGGGATGGGAGAGGGGAGAGAGAGTAGCCTAAGAGAGAGAGAGTAGTGGATGGGAGAGAGAGAGAGAGAGAGTAGGTGGTGGGAGAGGGAGTGGGAGAGGGAGAGAGAGGGGGGATGGGAGTGTGTGTGAGAGAGAGAGAGAGTAGGGGATGGGAGAGAGTGTGAGAGAGTGTGAGAGAGTAGGGGATGGCAGACAGAGAGAGAGAGAGAATGAGATGGAAGAGAGAGTGTGAGAGAGAGTAGCGGGATGGGAGAGGGAGAGTGAGAGTAGGGGATGGGAGAGAGAGAGTAGAGAGGGAGAGAGATAGTAGGCATTAGGAGAGGGAGTGGGAGAGGGAGAGAGAGAGGGTGGGATGGGAGTGTGTGTGAGAGATCTAGAGAGTAGGGGATGGGAGAGGGGGGGGGAGAGAGAGAGAGAGAGAGAGAGAGAGAGAGAGAGAGAGAGAGTAGAAGATGGGAGACCTAAGAGAGAGTGAGAGAGTAGGAGATGCAAGAGAGAGACTGAGCAAGAAAGTAGGCGGTGGGAGAGGGAGAAGGAGAGGGAGAGTGAGAGAGATAAGGGGATGGGAGAGGGAGTAGGTGGTGGGAGAGGGAGAGAGAGGGGGGACGGGAGTGAGAGAGAGAGAGAGAGAGAGTAGGGGATGGGAGAGGAGAGAGGGTGAGAGAGAGAGTAGGGGATGGGAGAGAGAGAGTAGGTAGTGGGAGAGGGAGAGCAATAGAGAAAGAGAGAGATATAGGGGATGGGAGAGGGGAGAGAGAGTAGGGAGAGAGAGAGAGAGATTAGGGGATGGGAGAGGGGAGAGAGAGTAGGGAGAGAGAGAGAGTAGGGGATGGGAGAGAGACAGTAGCCTGAGAGAGAGGGGGGGGGATGGGAGTGTGTGAGACAAAGAGATTAAGGGATGGGAGAGGAGAGAGGGTGAGAGAGAGTAGGCGGTGGGAGAGGGGGAGAGAGAGTAGGGGATGGAAGAGGAGAGAGAGTAGGGGATGGGAGAGGGGAGAGAGAGCGAGAGAGAGTAGGGGATGGGAGAGGATAGAGAGTGAGAGAGTAGGGGATGGGAGAGAGAGTGAGAGAGAGTAGGCAATGGGAGAGGGAGTAGGAGAGGGACAGTGAGAGAGAGAGAGTAGGGGATGGGAGAGGAGAGAGAGTAGGGAATGGGAGAGGAGAGAAAGAGTAGGGGATGGGGGATGGTGGGATAGGAAGAGATGTGTTTTGATATAGTGCATACACACTCTATAATGTGTATGCACTATGTAAAACAACCAAAAAATGGTCACAAAGAAAGTTTGGGTCCCTTTTGATCCATATTCTACTTTTTTTGTGTTGTGCATTCTGTTGTTTAGACAGAAAACACAAATTTGAAGCTATTGGAAGTTAGCAAACACTATTTGAAGACTTTTTGAAGCTAGCAAACACCAAATTCAATCATTGGATATGCTATTTGAAGGCTTTTTTAATATTCTTTCTATAAAAAAAGGTCAGTGCACTCCTTTTTAAATATTGTTTGTTGATATATAAAGAAAAATTTGATTATAATTTGACATGTTTAATATATAGTGAATTCATTAAAATTTGTATGTTTGAATGAAATGTTAGTTTGAAATGGTTAAAAATTTGACAAATTGTTTGATATATATTGTGTATTCATTGAAATAATTGTAATTTTTATATGTATTTGAATGATTTGTAATTTACAAATTGAAAGTAATTCAGATGTTTGAATAATTTGACATGTAGAAATCATCATCATGCCAAGGAAGAAACCAAAATTTCAAACAAATGAAGACAGGGAGAAAGATTTGGCAATTAAAAGAGATAAAATAAAACTACTATGTGAACAAAGAAAATTGCAAAGCAATAATGAAGAATTGACTTTCAAAGAGAATCAAGAACCACTAATACAAAGAAACAAAGAGGAAGAATTGTAAAGACAAAAAGAACGATTGAGATTGTTACGCTCAAGAAGACAATTGAATTATGAAGCTACACCATCTTCCAATGTTGAAGTCATATCATCCTCTCATGTTGAAGAGACACTAATTTTTAGATCTGATGATGTACACACTCCATCATGTCATGTTGAATGTACAACATCAACATACCAAGTAGGTGATATTCCATCTTTTGCATCTTATTGCCAAGGCACATCATCTTCAGTTCAAGGTATGCAATACACTCAACCTTATGTCAATGTTCAAAACGTTGAGGGAATGGAAGAGATTAAAACACCTTCTAGAATTTGTGTTAGAAGACTAAAATATTTGATTGATATTGATACTAACATTTTGAAATCAATGCCTAACAAGATTAGCAAGCATACTTGTCAAAGAAAAGTTAATCATATGTGGAGATTATTTTTTCAAGAATTAAATATTACAGGTCAATGCCAATTATTTGTTGAAATAATAAAAAATTTGAAATTTAGGCCTATCATGAAGATTCTTGGGCTAAGAACGATGGATGATTCAAATGAAAAAAATATTGTAAAGAATCTAATGAGTGCTTATGACAAAGTGGGTTCTAAATCATGCACCAAAGATAGTAATATCACAAGATTAGTACTTACATTGACAATAGTAAGTACCCAAATGAAGAAAACTTGACTCATGAGAAAGACAAGCAAAACATTGAAAATTGGTAGAGGTACTCTAAGGAGAGCCATGCTAAGGTATGAGAGATTGGAAGACCCAATAAAAAATGAGTTATTGACATTTAGCGGTAGGATAAAGAAATTAGTGAAGCTTTGAAATTATTGATCAAAGATTTTTGAAAAAATAGCACACGTGTTTCCTCTAATCAAAGAGATGTAAAAAGGAGGATTGGTAGCCAAAATTGTGACCCACATGCAAAACATTTTTTGGACTCAACATAGTCACAACTTTTTGCAAAATTTATTGGTATGTATCCTCAAATTCAAATAAGTCAAAGATTTTTTGAGATGGGTAAACCTTTTTATGTGAAGGTAAATCACACGTGCACAACTTGCTATTGTAGGATACATATTGAATTTTATAACCATTTTGATGTTTTTAGGCATATATGTGTGTTTTTGCATTCTGAGTTTGTTTTGCAGGATTGTGACATGAATGAGCCACCAAGATCTTCAAGGGAATTCATATCCAATATTTTATGTGAAATAGGGGATAGCCAAAATTTTTACAAGACATCATACATGCTTATTTTGTGGTTCTTTGCAACTTTTATCAACTTGTCAACATATGGATAGTACACATGCAATTAGAAATGAAATAGCAGATTACAGAAAATTTAAGACAGTGACATATGCTCTAAAAGATGGGAAACAGGGTAAAAGATCTAATTTAGTCATTAAAAAAATTCTAGTGTATGAGTTCATGAAGATTTTTCATGAAAATATTATTTACGAGTATGCAAGGCATACACATAGAACTTGATGACTAGATTCATAATTCAAGTTGTGCAAGGATATGTTTCCACTGGATACCATTGTTTTGGTTGTAGACTTCACAGAAAATTATACACTACAACTACAAAATGAGGTGCAAGCAAAGTATGATACTTCTCAATAGGTTTCCATATTTGTTCATATAACATTCATGCATTCACTTACAAGTATAGAAGATGACAGGAAGATTTTGTGGGAGTACGATTTATATCAGCAATGATCGATCACATTCTACGAAGTTTGTACATGATTGTTTTCAACTATTTTATGAGATTTGGCTACTAGGGGCATAACATATTGTTAGCACATTATTTGGTCAGACAATTATGCATCTCAATTCAAGAATGCACAAATGTTCTATTGGTTGAGCAAGATGCATAGGTTGTGTAGAATTCAATATATGTGGAATTTCACAGAGGTTGGTCATGGAAAAGGAGAGCATGATGGTGCAGGTGCATGCATCAAAAGAGCCTTAGCTCGTGAAGAATTAAAGTACAAAGATGGAGCAATACTGATAGATGCAAAACCCATCATCTAGTGGTGTAACATTATAATGTGTTCACGTAAGGAAGGTGAGTCTACGGTTCTTTTTTTTTTTTGGTTGATAGATAATACTAACATTGCACCACATGAGGATTGTTGCACACTAACAAGATCTAGTGAGTTGCACTCTTTTAGAAGCTCTGATGCAAGTTCATGGAGTATCCACACATGAAAAATGGCATGCTATTGTCCATCATGTGCAGAGAAAAATTGGGATGACTGTGAGTCAACTGAATGGGTGGAAAAATGGGATATATGAGTTTTGGACCCAATTGACACCTATCATCCCTCACAAGCACTGGAAATGGTAGAGATGGATTCGTCTATTGACTTTGACTACTTATCTAATCTAGTGCAACCTGGTAATATATATTTTTATATATCTTTGTAATTTCAATATGTAACTTTATAACTTTTACCTAAGTATTTTCTGAATTAATGATCGCATTTTGTACATTTTTCACTGTAGGCCATTTTTTTTTTTAATTTCACTTGAAGACAATGAAAAAGGGACAGATTATTATTTGTGTCATTGTGTCCAAGCCAAACAAAAATTGGATCACTTAGTTATAGATGGTGAAGGTTTAAAGTACCATATCAGTGTAGTGGTTGTAACGGGCACATGGTTTAAACAATATTCTATGAAGAACCCTAATTTGTGGTTATTCGAGGATTGGAAAACAAAGAGGAAGATTTTTCATTATTCAAGCATTGTTGTCGCATCAAATGTCCACTTGATAAAATATGGTGGAAAACCACATAATAAGATTCTTTGGAAAGCTAGTGAGTCAGACCATGAGGCAATACTTGAGACATTAAAATGTAGAGCAGATCTAATTGGTTCATTAGATTGAATAGGGAGAGAGGGAGAGAGAGAAAGAGTGATCAATTGGATCCAAATACAATGTTGCAACCTCTACTGCAAGACTATCGACATCACAAGGTGGGTATTGTTATTATGTGTACATGATGAGATAAGTTTAAATCATAGATTTTATGTTTTGATTTTTTTAGAATCTAGATACATTATTTTAATTTATATTATATTCTTTAATAGGACCCCTTTTCAGATTAGTTATTTGAATAAGTGAAAGTTTCAAATTTGTTGTTTAGATCAAAATGTAATGAAAGAACATGAAAATTGTTAGAATGTGAATTCTTTGTGATGTAAAGTCGTGATTGTGTGCATGTAACTAGAAACTTCAAACAAGTGAAAGAAAGGATATAATGGGAGAAGTTTCCAAGACTCATTAAGCCATTTAGTAAGCTGCTTGATCATTGCTAGAAGCCCAAACAAATAATTCTTTGCATTTGGAACATTGTTACCAACAATGATATTATGACTAACATGCTTTTATCTTTTATTTGTTTTGTCATCTGTAATTATTTTAGATAAACTCGAAAAAAATTATATCCAAATCATAAACTTATAAAACCCATCTTATAAATTTTTTAGATGTTGTCTATTTGGAAGAGTTAAGACCAAAGTGTATGATCTTTGGTTCACTCCTCGTCACAAGATTCAAATTTTTAGCATATGTATGGGTTCGAGGGTCAAATCCTTTAAGGATGACCATAGGTTGTTATGTTTGTTCGCTCTTAGTCTCAAGATTGCAAGGCTGTGATTGTGTGGAAGAATCGACACCTTTGAGGATAATCATTAGTGGTTCATCAATGTTTGATTTGTAGCCTTCCTTTTTCCCTTTAGAGTTCTCACAAGTTGGCTCAATCATATGTAGTTGATCTTTGCATCCTATTTTTCTTCCTAGAACTTTCTTCTTATTTATGCTTGGGTAACTATGTTCATTGAAAACCTTATAATCAGTATTAGTCATGATTCCAGCCACCTAAACTTTCTTATCACCAATGAGATCTTGAATGAGGTATTTAAGTTTCATATAATTTGATGCAGAGTACAACAATGGAAGCACAACCTTAAGACCTAACCCCAAAACCAACACTCAAGATGTTCAAAGGATTGAACAATTGGTTTGTTTCACTTCAACAAGTTTATACCTCTACAAGGAGCGACTATGAGGCTTTTAAGACTCACTATACACAAGTATGACACAAAGCAATTTGACCCAAATCAAGTCTTTAAGGACAACTTTCCTTAATTTAGGTAAAATAGGGATTTTATGGTTCTAGGCCTCACAACTTCCAAAAAAGGCTAGAAACTACTTAGTCACAACCCAACTAAGAAAAATCCACCACTTGTTGCACTCCCAACAACCCACAATACAAATTGCAAGGAAGGACCTAGAATCTTATTAGGTCTCCAATCCCTGATTTTTGCCACTAACTTCAAAACTTTCTGAAAGACTTAAGGAAAAAATCACACTTTTAGATACCCTTTTTCAATTTCTCTCAAACCCCAAAGTTTCAGAGATTGAATCCACTCCAGCATATCATAACCCTCACTAAGTCCAGAGGCCTAATTAGCTAGGTTAGGCTTGGGTTTCAAAGCAAGAGTTTAGGAATGGGTGCATAGAACCAAAACTCCACTTCCAGGGTGTTCTACTAACTCAAAAAAAGATAATTTGTTTGATCACCAAGTCCTTAAAGTCTCTCCATCTCTTTATCTAATCTGGTCTCCTTAAAACTGGTCAAATACATGGTGATATTTGACCTAGGGCTTCCTCCCAAAATTCAATGCCTTCAATTCCTATTCCAAAATTGAGAAAATATTATAGTACACATCCCTAAATTTCTTCATTCAAGTGGAGAAGAAATTCCACTGATGGATTAGCAAGTTAGGAGCATTTGAATGCCAAAACCCTGAAATTGAGGGTTTCTCAAACCAACAAGCTTATAAATTTGATTACTTTTGAAAGAAAAAGGATAAAAACTTCAAACCACTACCAAAAGCCTTCAGACACTTAGCATCAACTTTTAGATTAGAAAGGTCATCATCCATCCCTTATTATTTCATACTGTACTTGCAAAATGTCAAGAAATTGCACTAAAATAGGTATATTTTATTGATTTGAAAGCAAGTTTACAATTGGATCTTCCCTCTCCATTTTTGAATGTCTCAAGCCTAAATAGGTTTTTTTCAACCATTCCACTCAACCATGAAATGGTTTTGAGCCATTGGGACTCCTAAACCAAAAAGTTGCTTAGCAAATTGTAAAAGTTGCTAACAACGTTTAAGCAACTTTTTCCGCTATAGCAAGAAATTTTGCATTTAAACTTGATTAACACTTAGAAACCTTGTTAGGCTTCCAAACCCCTAAGACACACCCATAAAAATATGAAATGACTAACATATCATCCATTAGGACCAAATGATGCCCAAGGTTTATAAACACACCAAGGGGTCTTGTGTCCTTAACAAAATGGATGGGTCATAGGGAGATCATGAGATCTATCACCTGACCTTATTACAAACATATTGATGAATGAAAGTTAGGTGCTCTACACCATAATTTTTAGTCTTATGACCCTCATTTCTATCATAGATGCAATAGTGATTTTCATTCCAAAATTTAGGCTCAACACCAGTTCAAGTGAGTCTTCTAGAGGTGTATAGGTGTGCTTAGATTTGAAAACTTGTGATGGTTTACCTCTACTAGAGTCATTAGATTTGTTTGAGTCAATATTCAAGTGGAGAAGCATATTGTTTTGTAGTTTGAATGTCATTGGTAATTGGTCAAGTTGATGTCATTGGTCAAGTTGATCACATTAGGCTCCTTCCTCATTTCTTCCATTTGTTTCCTAACAACTTCTAAAGGTGAAGGTTCATCCTTTTGAATCAAGTTGTCAATATTGAGGTTGTGTGAAAATTTTACTCCTTGAGAGAATAAGTGTATGAAGCATTTATCTTTTTCTTGATCTAAGTTCAATTTCATGAGCTTTTTTTAATATTTATCTTGTTGAAATTGGAAGATCTCTTCCTTAGTGATTTCTAGATCTGGATCATTATCTTGTGAACCATGTCTAATATTTTTTGACCTTTGGGGTGAAAGTGAACAATGTCTAGAAATTTAATTGGTAAATCCTTGAGAAAATTGTCATGCTTCTTCCATATAGCCTTAGGTCACTTTCCTTGGCGAATCTTATATCTAGTTGTAACTAGTATCAAAGTGTTGGAAATAATCAAGACTAGCTAGGTTACTAAGAGGGGAGGGGTGAATCAGTAACCTCAAAAACTTTAAATCAATTCAACACTTAACCATATAAATCATTCACCATTCATTCATCTAATCTACTGTATGCATGAGAAAAGATAAACATTCATAACACATGAACACAGTATTTTGATGACCTAAAAACCTTCCAAATAAAAAGTAAAACCACTTCTGATGATCTGCCCTATTGAGAGAAATTTGGATTGCTAGATCCACCTTGTTAGAGGTTTTACAAACATACAATGAAGTATGCACTCTATTAGGACATTTATGCAAAGATTGTTAAGTCTACCCTATTAAAAGATTTGGAAAACTAATTCACCTGTTAGGATGAAACAATAGATCTGACTTACAACTTGATTTCTGATTAGATCTTTGAAGTATAGATCACCTCTTGTGATTGATATGTCTTTGCTACTCCTTAATGACCTTGTTGAATATTTTTCTTGACTGCTGATTCGTTCACTCTTCAAAACATTACATTATCCATTCCTTTTCATACTCATGATGATATTGCAAATAATACAATACATTACATATATACCATTCCAATAATTACAATTACAAGGTTAGCTAAAACACAAGTAAACAAAATATTACTGAGTTAGCCAAATAGTAGAAAACTCGAGCTCTTCAAGCTAACTTGGTGACCTTCCAATACTCGGCATCCACTACATTGCTCGACATTGTCATGCACTCAGTAGAAGTAGAAGCTCAATCTATACTAATCACACAACATAGCTTGGAACTCGGTAACCATTGGAGACTCGGTAGATATAGTGTTACTCGGTAGATATTGAATCCTTCATTTACCTTTCTGTCACTCAATAAACACTACACATCCATCACTTGGTAGACATTAATTTCACATCACACAGAATGATACTTGGTAGACATTGTGAAGCTCGGTGACCATTACCTATTTAGTAAATATTGTAAGCTTGGTAAACACTGCTAAATTGCACATTCACTTGGTAGCTTCAGGAATCCTCAGTGTGAACTATTTAACTATTGAACTTATAAGGTAGCCACTAAATGCTCGGTATAAGCTATGGACTAAGTGATGATCTTGGTAACCATTCATGATCGAATAAGTGTTGTCACTAATGACAAATACAACATAATGCCAATAGAAAGAAGAT
This sequence comes from Cupressus sempervirens, assembly GCA_028749045.1. Lineage (NCBI taxonomy): Eukaryota > Viridiplantae > Streptophyta > Pinopsida > Cupressales > Cupressaceae > Cupressus > Cupressus sempervirens. The sequence continues at coordinate 600,304,720 of CM053792.1, forward strand.
ACAATAATTTAATAAGATAACTAGAATAGACTTTATTTTCAAACTAGGTTAGTAATATTTCCACTTTTCCAAAGTGATGATGTAAAAAGAGAAAAAATGCATAAAATGTTGTCCTCTTACATAAAATATTGTCCTCTTGCATTTTTCTCCACATTTTTCCATAACATAATTAAAATAAATTGAATATTAGGATACCCATTTCGCTTCTCTATAACATATCAAAAGATGAGGTATGGTTGTTTTTGATGAAGTCTCTGTTATTACACTATGGGCCACTTTTTAGGCATTAAAACCCCTCTATTTACAAAAGAACTATATGGAATAATTATCCCCCAACCATACAACTTGGTAAAGTATCTTAATATTATCCTAAAGTGAGGATTCTTTAATTGTATTGAACCCATTAACTCTCTATATGTGCTTTTTATGAAACCCTCACCAAATAAGGCCAAGAACTAGGGTCTCTTCAAATTTGACCAAGAAATCACTTCTAGGACCTATTAGTTGATCCTACACCATTTTTATGATGATTAATTTGATTATTTTACATAAAATCATGGCTTCCTTTAGGAAGATCTCCTACTGCTATACCTATGGCATCAAATTTGATGTAGAGTCTACAACCACAATCTACCACCACCTCCTGCAGTGCCTAGCAGCACCCAAGCCACTAATTCTGACCTCTATCTTTTCAATTGGACTTCACTTCTCCAAGGTCTTACCCTCTCCCTAGGGTTCACAACAAACTTGGGTCTCAATTAGGCTATAGGGACATTAGCCCTCAACTAGGCCAAATAGGGAAAATTAGAGAAAATGCTTTCAAGGGTTTAAAAAATATACTTGTTTTGTCATACTTAGACCTATCCCACAAGGATTCATCCACTTTCAAGGTTCAAACACCAACAATAGACCTTGTTCCCAAATCTAGGCTTAGGAATCCTAGTAGGTCTATTTCTAATTTCAAGGGTTAACTCCCAAACTCTCCAAAAAAAGTGGAAAAAAAAATACATTTTTGGATACCCCTTTCTAGACTCTTGAAGATCATAAAGTCTTATGAGTTTATCCTACTCTAGCATACCCAAACACCAACTAGGTTTACAGTCCTAATAGGCCTAATTAAGTTGGCTTTCCAAAACAAGTGCCAAGAGATAGGTTCATAGAATCATCACAGCCACTTGGGAATCTTCCTCACCATGTCAAAAAATAATTCAACCCTTCTATTGGGTCACAGTGACAAGTTTGGGAGTTCTAGACCACTTCTTCTTTAAAACAAAGTTGAATACATGGTGATATTCAGCCTAGGGCATACAAGAAAAAATATCAAACCATAGTTTCTACCCTTGAAACTCTTTCATATATGATAATACTCCCCTAACTTTATTCCCACTAAAAATCAGCTTGGTCCCACCGTTGGGTTGCAAGTTGGAGGTCCATGAATGCAAACTAGTCATGTTACAGCACTAACCAGGCAGCCCTTAGTAAAATAGTAATAACTTGCACAAATGAATAGATAAAAACTTGAAATAAAATTTATATGAAAGGTGATTCAAATACCTATCCAACAATATCACTCTTTCACATGTTATAGTTTGTACACATTTGTACAATAGCAAAAAATAAGAAAAATGGCAGAAAAATAAGGTTTTATTGCTCCAAAATACTTCAAATCCATACAACCAACACCACTTTAGGTTTGTAAAATCATCTCATACATATATATTTCCATTCAAATGGTTATAACCACATTTAAAATGGTGGTGGCAAATTTTACATGTTTAAGCAACAAAATTGTGAAGTTGTTAGCATTTTTGCAATTTTGCTTGACAACTTTTGCATTTTTTTGCAATTTTTCACTTTTGACCGCTTAAAAACTTGAAACTTAACCAAATGATTCTAAAGACCTCTAAAATCATCTAGGAAACATGAAAATCCCTTTTTCCTTGAAAAATCAACTATTTTTCATATTTTTGGCACTTACGTTTATAATTGACACCTAAAGTCCAATTGACCTTACATCTTGGGTCTTATTAAGTTCAATTTGGCACTTACGTTTATAATTGACACCTAAAGTCCAATTGACCTTACATCTTGGGTCTTATTATAGAATTTTGCAATCTTGTACCTAATTTCCAACTAGGATCTCTACCAATTTTCCTTGGTGCCCTACACCAAAATTTAATGCATTTTCATGCACCCAAGCACTCCAAACTTGTCCAGTTGGATGATCATTGGTGCAGGGCACCAAGGCAAATAAATAGGTGTCATCCTAGTTATGAATTAGGAACAAAGTTGAAAAATAATGTAATAAGACCCAAGATGTAAGGTCAATTGGACTCTAGATGCCATTATAAGGCAGAGTGCCAAATTAAACCAAGGGGTCAAAAATGAGCAATATAGGTGATTTTTCAAAGCAAAAAGGATTTTTATGTTTCTTAGAAGGTTATAAATGTCTTTAGGTTCATTAGGTTAAGTTTTAGGATTCTAGGAGTTAAGATGTCAAAATTATAAAAAATTGCAAAAGTTGTCAAAGCAAAATTGCAAAAATGCTAACAACTTTGCAAGAGTTTGGGAATTGGTGAAGGGTTGTGATGTAGGAGCATCCAGAGGTATAAGGGAAATCCTGTGTCATCCAAAAAATGTACTTAGACTTAGTTTTCATTTCTGGATACCCATTTGGGTCAAATAAAAGTTCCAACTCTCATAGTTCCACTATTAGTGTTCTGGGTTAGAGTTTTTAATCACCTTGGGATACGTGCAAATGCCAAAAAAATAGGAGTATGTAATTGAGCCATCATTTTGGTGAACTAGAAGGTGTAAATTGGTCAGAAGATTATCATTATAATTTAGAGCATTCCAGAAAAAGAATCAAGTCAAAAGGCCTCACAATTTGAAAGTTATCGCAGTTTTTCAGTTTCTGGAGACATCCTAAGAATGCTTCAAAGTTAGGTTAGGGGCATTAAATGACCTCAAATAGGGCCAAAAAATGGGGGACAAGAAAAGCTTGTCCATAGAGCTATAGAGCGCTTTGAGAGCTTTTTAGAAATTTAAACCGTTTGTTAATTAGAGCTACGGTTCAAAAGTTATGCCTCCCGAAAGTTCGGTTACCATTTTTGAATTCTTCTAATTTTGTGCCGACTTCTAATGCGACTTTTGAAGCCTTCTATTTGGTCGGTGGATACCTACTAGCAATTTCTAGAATGTATTCCTAATCCTTAACCCTTCAGGGCCTATTTAAGAACATTTATGGCATTGTAAAAGGCAATTAGGAGTGCAGTTGAGAGAAGGTACTGGGAGAAGAATTTATCTCTATATTTATGCTATTGTAAGCCCATAGGGCATGTTATGGAGTTTGTTTCTCTACACTAAGTGTACTAGCATATTTTTACAGTTAATAAAATTTTCCCTTTCCTTTTGTGTCCATTTTGTGCCTGGGTTGTGTCCCCATCAGGCTGAGCATTTGAAAATAAGTTATTTTAGTGTTTCCAAACCTTTTCCAAGTCGTAGAAGTGGAATCAAGTGAAAATTATAAAAATTGCACATTTTGTGCAAAGTTGCATTGTTGAAAGATGTAAAATTTGCTTAAATTTGCAACTTAGTGGAAAAAGGGTCATGGGATCAAAATTTCTATTATGTTAGCTTTGGGTGGCCAAGTAAACCCTAGCCCCAAGCTTATCCCATCTCATTGAGCACTCGAATGTTCTCAAGCACGCTGAACTAAAACATCCCTAAGGATCACTAAATGCCATAGGGAAATGATCTTTGATGGGGCATATCTCAGAGCTTGTGTGAGGTATGGATGCGATTCTAGTTCCTATAGGACCATGTTGTAGAGACCTACAGTAACCTCTCTCACTTTTTGGAGATCTTACTCTATTTTAATTTTGCGACGTCATCTTGGGTGATGTTGAAACTTGTAGTATTGGCTAGTACAAAGTTACCAATCACCAAATCTCTCATCTTTCATCATGGGATCAAACTGTCTATTCCATTAGCATTGGGTGGCTAGGTAAACCCTATCTCCAAGCTCATTCTATCCTATTGAGCACTCAAACATTCTTGGGTACACCGAACTAAAACTTCCCTAAGGGTTACTAAATGTCATAGGGCAATGATCTTTGATGGGGTATATCTCAGAGCTTGTGTGAGGTATGGATGTGATTCTAGTTCCGATAGGACTATATTGTGGAGACCTCCAATAACCTTTCTCACTTTTTGGAGATCTTACTCCATTTTGATTTTGCGATGCCATCTCGAATGATGCTGAAACTTGTAGTGTTGACCAATACAAAGTTGCCAATTGCCAAATCTCTCTCACTTTTCATTGTGGGATCAAACTATCTATTCTATTAGCTCTAGGTGGCTAGGTAAACCCTAGCCCCAAGCTCATCCTATCCTATTGAGTGCTCAAACATTCTCGAGCACACTGAACTGAAACATCCCTAAGGGTCACTAAATGCCATAGGGAAGTGATCTATAACAGGACATATCTTAGAGCTTGTGCAAGGTATGGATGCGATTCTAGTTCTTATAGGACTATGTTGTGAAAACCTACAATAACCTCTCTCACTTTTTGGAGATCTTACTTTGTTTTGATTTTGTGACGCCATCTCGAGTGATGCTAAAACTTGTAGTGTTGGCTAGTACAAAGTTGCCAATTGCTAAATCTCTCTCACCTTTCGTCATGGGATCAAACTGTCTATTCCATTAGCTTTGAGTGTCTAGGTAAACCTTAGCCCCAAGATCATCTTGTCTTGTTGAGCACTCAAACATTCTTGGACATGCCAAACCAAAATGTCCCTAAGGGTCACTAAATGTCATAGGGCAGCAATCTTTGGTGGGGCATATCTCAGAGCTCATATGAGGTATGGATGTGATTCTAGTTCCTATAGGACTGTGTTGTAAGGACCTACAATAACCTCTCTCACTTTTGGAGATCTTACTCCATTTTGATTTTGCAATGCCATCTCGGGTGATGTTGAAACTTGTAGTGTTGGCTAGTACAAAGTTGCCAACAACTAAATCTCTCTCACTTTTCATTATGGGATCGAACTGTCTATTCTATTAGCTCCAAGTGGCCAGGTAAACCCTAGCTCCAAGCTCATCCCATACTGTTGAGCGCTCAGACATTCTCAGGCACGCCAAACCAAAATGTCCCTAAGGGTCACTAAATGCCATAAGGCAGCGATCTTTGACAGGGCATATCTCAGAGCTCGTGCAAAGTATGGATGTGATTCTACTTCCTATAGGACCATGTTTTAGAGACCTAGAATAACCTCTCACTTTTTGGAGATCTTACTCCATTTTGATTTTGTGACACCATCTCAAGTGATGTTGAAACTTCTAGTGTTGGCCAGTACAAAGTTGCCAACTGCCAAATCTCTCTCACCTTTCATCGTGGGATCGAACTGTCTATTATGTTAGCCTTGAGTGGCTTGGTAAACCCTAACCCCAAGCTTGTCCTATCCTATTGAGCACTTGAACATTCTTAGACATGCTGAACTAAAACATCCCTAAGGGTCACTAAATGCCATAGGGCAGCGATCTTTGATGAGGCATATCTTGGAGTTCATGTGAGGTATGGATGTAATTCTAGTTCCTATAGGACTATGTTGCAAAGACCTACAATAACATCTCTCACTTTTTGGATATTTAACTCCATTTTGATTTTGTGATGCCATCTCGGGTGATGCTGAAACTTGTAGTGTTGGCCAATATAAAGTTGCCAACTGCCAAATCTTTCTCACCTTTCATTGTGGGATCGAACTGTCTATTTCATTAGCTCTGGGTGGCTAGGTAATCCCTACCTCCAAGCTCATCCTATCCTATTGAGCGCACAAATGTTATTGGGCATGCCAAACTGAAATGTCCCTTAGGGTCACTAAATACCATAGGGCAGTGATCTTTGATGGGGCATATCTCGAAGCTCGTGCATGTTATGGATGTTATTCTAGTTCCTATAGGATAGTGTTGTAGAGACCTACAATAACCTCTCTCTTTTTGGAGATCTTAATATATTTTTATTTTGCGATGTCATCTTGGGTGATGCTAAAACTTGTAGTGTTGACCAATACAAATTTGCCAACTGCCAAATCTCTCTCACCTTTCATCATGGGATCAAACTATCTATTTCGTTAGCTCTAGGTGGCTGAGTAAACCCTAGCCCCAAGCTCATCCTATCTTGTTGAGAGCTTGAACATTCTAGGGCATGCCAAACCAAAAAGTCCCTAAGGGTCACTAAATGCTATAGGGCAGTGATCTCTGAAAGGGCATATCTTGGAGCTCATGCAAGGTATGGATGCAATTCTAGTTCCTATAGGACCGTGTCGTAGAGACCTACAATAACCTCTCTCACTTTTTAGGGATCTTACTCCATTTTTATTTTGCAATGCCATCTTGAGTGATGTTGAAACTTCTAGTGTTGGCCAGTACAAAGTTACCAACTACCAAATCTCTCTCACCTTTCGTCATGGGATCGAACTATCTATTCTATTAGCTTCGGGTGGCTAGGTAAACACCAGCCCCAACCTCATCCTATTCCATTGAGTGCTCAAACATTCTTAGGCATGCTGAATCGAAATGTCCCTAAGAAATACTATGGAAAGTGTTACATTCCAAGTAATGATTGGTTGGGATGTATGTCATAGACTAAGGGAGATGATATTCATGAAGGGTTTCAGATAAAAGGCTACTATAATTGTCAAAATAATGTTAATGATAATCAATGCATAAGGTAAAGGCATTGTGAAGGAATGAGATCAAAGGAAAATATTCAAGGCAACAATAGTGAGTGTGATGAACAACTTTTTAAACCTTTGTAGTAGTGTAACTGTCAACATCTCTAAAAAAACTCTTAAATCTTTATCAAAATGCTAATTTCCATGAAAATAATTACATGGTATTAAACTTAATATTTGTGTTCATTTATAGGGCTTTGTGGTAGGGTTAAAGAAAGTGGAATAATTCATATGTGGATGGAATAAGTAAAAGAATGTCAAGTGGAAAAGTATGATCATGACAATCTTCAAAATCATTCTGGCTTTTCTTTCAACTAAGCACAACAATAGTGCTCAGTCCAAATAAGTGAAAAAGTACATGTGAGAAGCCTATGTAGTAGTTATGTGCAAATGGAATAGAGGTGTCCAATTCAGATAAATGATTGATTAAAGTATAATGCAAAACCTCTTAAAAGCTAGTTTACTACTATATCACATAGATTATAGTCATATGGTAAAAAGCATGGAGAACCTTTATGGTAGATGTATATGTAGAGGTATATAAGAACTAATTTAATGGATCATATGATAGCAAATTTAAAAAATAATAAGACATAGTGAGACAAAAATCTTAATAAATTTAGTAATCATGTGTAATAGAATAGAAGACATTTAGTACTATTTATAGTAGGAGTAATAAATTAAAATGTTTCAAGGATCTTTTAACAAAACACCTAGTTCTGTACATTCAAGATGACTCACACTCAAATACTAAAATGAGTTGTAAAGTTGTGAGTTAGTTCATAAAGGGATAACCACGAAGGAACAATCATAGTTCTAAAGCTATGAAGAGGGGCTAAAAATGCCATTTAGGTGTGGTAGGTTGGTATTTTGAGGAAACTTATTATATGCTCCTATTTTTTCAATGTTGAACTCTATTAGAATAAATTTACAAGTTTCACCTCACATGAACTAAGAATTCAACAAAGGCTTTCAAATATTTTTGCATACATGTCAATGCACTAGTGATATATGGTGATTTTGAGGCTACACTATATCAATATATTATTATATTGTTATGATGAATGGTGATCTAATGAATAAGAACCTAACAAATCTAGAGGTCCAAAGTTGTGCAATTGTCATAGCATTAAGGATAAGACATTGAAATAGTGAGGTTTTCCCTTTGGAGAATGTGATAGCTATAGCATTATGGAAATAGTAGTGTTAAAGAAGATGACAATAGGCACTCCAAAATTCATGGCCTAAATGAGAAAAGGGATTCCAAAAGATGTCAAAACGATGAATTTCATGGTTGTCTTGTTGGTGATGTGAAAGATGATTTGTATAGTAGACAAAGTGTCAAATTCAAGAAGTTAAAGAACAAAAAGTTTTAGGAAAGTAGTTTTTCACAGATGAACATGGGACATACATCCCATTATCTTAAAGCACTGGCATAATACACTTTTAAGGATATTAATGCAATGAAAGTAGAGCCTTAAGCCAGGAGACATGGATTGAATGAGGTCAAGCAATAGATATATGAAATTTCTTTGTAATAGCTAAAAAACATTAGATACTTGCAGCTTCTATATTCACCATGCATTAGTTATAGTTTGTGAAAAAGGTTTGAAAGGTTTTGTAAATTTCTTCAAAGATACTTGTCTGCTGCCAATTTTAGAGTTGTTTATCATGAAAGGGTTGTAAGTCTTGTCTCCACTGTGAAAATTCCATGGTCTTCTAGATTTCAAGGCTACAGACCCTAATGTATTATATTATGCAAGAAAGGGCCCTAAAATTGAGTGCAAAGAATTCTTTGACCAAGCCCTAGGTGAGCTAGGTAATGCCCGGCTAGAGACTATTAGTAAAGAAAGAGCTCTCGAGAGAAAAGCTTGAAGAATGAAGACTTACCCTTATGAAGGATTGAAGAGGGGTATGAGGAGGTTCTAAATTGTGGAGGAGGAGTCTTGATGAAGTGTGGAAGGTATCTTAAAAGTGTGGATAGCGGGCAGCCAAGAAAACCCTACCAAGCCCTCAATTTTGCTATTTTTATTGTATGGCCTATATGCAACCTAAGACCCTAAAAATCCTTGAGCATGGGCCCTATGTATAAATTTTTATTAAGGTAAGAGATGTTGAGACTCTAAGACAAAGTATCTATTGGCCCTAGAAATCCAAGTGAAGACCTAATTAGGGGCTCTCCTTGTAGCCCTTTTGTGAAGAAATCTTGAAATCAGGTACAAACCCATTGTTGTTATCCATTCAAGCATAGTAGAAGTGTTCCAATAATACCTTAGGACATCATGGAAACCTTTTTTGGACTGGGGAGTGCTGTGGTACCTTAGTAGACATATAAAACCTTTGGAGGGATACTATTCCTAGAAGAGTAAGGGAGTGATGCTACAAGTTTGGATCAATTAACCTAGTGAGGAGATTGGGAAAGGTCAAGGGATATTCTAAGTAGAAAGAGATCCTATAGCCCACATAGGTTTACAAAAAACACCAAGATCCACATATAATATACAAGGTTGCATAGGGACGGGGGTACTTGGGGTACTTAGGGTACGGGTAAGGGTACAAGTACAGGTACAACTATTTTTTATAATAGGGAACGGGGGTACTTGGGTATGTCAAAATTTATTTTTAATTATACTTTTATATTTATAGAAAACCTGAATTTATGAGTCATGATAATGATTTTCCAAATCAAGAACAGTGATAAAGTTTGCAAATGTAACGTATTGTTTTCAGTTTTAGATTTGTTATATGTTTGTAATAATAATTTATGATAAATGTTTAGATGCGTAATATAGAAGGTAGGTTTAAAAATGAACAAGAAGATCATAAATCATATGACAATGACATATTGCAAATGATAAATTTCTAGCTTTAACACTAATAATGTTTATTGTTGATCAATATTGTATCAAAGTTTTAAATTGATCAGGTATTGAATTAAGCTTGATAAACAAATAACAAAGAAGGAAAACTTTAAACATGAACAAGATCATAAATCATATGATGATGACATATTGGAAATGATAAACTTATGCTTAAACGGTGAAAAATTTTATTGTTAATCAATATTCTATCAAAATTTCGAATTGATTAGGTATTGTATTAAGCTTGATAAACAACAAGCTGATACACAACCAAAAAAATTGAAAAATATAATCCAAAATCTCAATCAAGGTCCTTAGCTATGATGCTCTCCACCAAGTAACTAGTACTTGGGATACATGTACCCAGTACTTGGGTACATGGGTATGAGTATCAAGGGTGTCATACATGAAGGAACATATAATATAGTATGATAACCAATAATGTCATACATGAACAAACATATAATATAAAATGATAACCAATAATGTCATACATTAATAAACACATAATATATTATGATAACCAATAATGTCATACATGAACAAACATATCATATATTTAACCAATAATGTCATAAGTCTAATAATGTCATGCATCAAATAAATGTCATACATCAAATATAAAATGTCATATATACATCAAATGTATATCGAATATGTCCACTGACATAAAATCCAACATATATGTTCACTGATGCCTATACATGTATGTCTATCAACTATATCTTCTCCTTCCCATGAGGGGAAGGAAACTAATTTCTAGAGGTCTTCAGTCATCATGTGGAGGGAGATGATGGCGATGATGGGGTCTTCCTCACACGCTCTCTCATCCTATTGTGGAGGCTCTTCTCTAACTCGAGATGATACAAACAAAGTAGATATGAATCAATAATTATTATACATTGAAATCAAATATATGTACACACAAAATTAATTATTTTCTTACTACCATCATATAGTCGCTCTACAAGTCCACCTCAAAGGCTTGTGGATGATCAGTTGTAACAAGACCCTACAACAATTCAATCAATATAATCACTAATAAATAACATTAAAAATTTTTGATACTAACTATTATAAACAACAACTAAAACTAAGAAAATTCTTTCATACCTCAATCAATGGTTGTGAACTAGCCATAGTTGCAACCACTCCACGATCAACAAACTGTCGAAGATGAGGAGGAGTCTCAGATGTCAAGAGTTGCATGTCATACAATACACATTACATGTAACATGAAACATGAAACAAATATAATCAAATGAATTAAATTAACATGAAACAAATGTACCTCTATGAAGCTCGTATCACATCTAGGCTAAGAGTTCATAGTGAATGTCGATGGTCCTATAGAGAACTGATGCACATGCATAAAAAAATTTGTCAATCTTTCATATGATTACTTAATAAATATATGTATTAATTTAAATGGTTAAATTGATACATACCTCTGGACTCATTGACAGGATGAAAATGGGGTCGGGGGATCGCTACTAGGGCCACCAACACTCTGACCTTGAATTTTGAACAATGTCAATACATGCTAATTAATTATTCATTCACTATACATATGAAATGTGATCAAATTAGTTTATTATAATTGTAATTTACTTGTGGAAAATGCCAAATGTCTCATTTAGGAATTGATCAATGACTAGCCCATCATTCGCACCATCTCCAGCATGACTACCAAATGTGCATAAGGATCTACATGATGTGCACATGTGATCGTGACATGCAGAAGACTCCTCCTCAACTAATGGACTCATGCAATGAATGAGGGTTTGTGTCAAAGCATTAATAGTCCCTAGAGTGTTTGCCTCTACATGTTCCTTCACAATTGAAGGAATAGTCACATGCTCACCCTATGGCTTGACCACAAGTGCCCTAACTACATTAGGGTCATGACATGTCCGTGGCCTCTCAAATGATGACCCCCCACCTCTACCCTGAGAGTCTAATATATCAAAATAATTAGGGATCTCCCCAAGGACAAACTCACAATATAATTTGCTTAAGAAATGCATTGGGACCTCATGATTATTGCAGGGACGGGCATCAAAAACCATCCACCATCTATCCCAAAAATTATTTCTAATACCATCGTGTGTGCACCAATGGATGGCGAACCATTTAGTTGTCTCTCTAATAGTATCTTGTTCACCATGCTTTCTAAATAATGCATAAATCCTCCCTTTTGGTATATCTTTTTTTTAACATCTTGATATGATAATTTATTTGCATAATATCTTTTTTTTTCATCCCTCTTAACCCGGCAAATATCTAACTAACCACTAACAGAAGCTATGTGGGTCTTAATGGACTCGAGGGAGGATGCCAATTGAGCTCTCATTGGATTGGTTTTTCCACAAGCTTTCAACCTACCAATGAGTGCTTCCAATTCATTTTTACCTCTTTCTCTTTCATTTATTATGTTTTCTTATGTGCTAGGAGGAGGTCTTCCAATTGGTGCAAGTTGCAAAATTTGTTGTTCTTATTGTTGAGGGTTTTGGTTTGGATCTTGTTTAGGGTTTTGTTTTTTATCTTCTTGGGGATTTTCTAGTTCATTCTTCACATTTCCTAATAAGAAATCAATTGAAATCTAAATAAATAAACAAATTCAAAGAAAAACTAAAAAAAACCTACAAAATAATACAAAAAACATATAAAACAATGCAAAAAGAAGGTTAGACAACATACGCCATGCTTGTGATCTCGAACTTCAATGGCAACAAGGCATATTGACAAGGCGAGTGGTGAAAACTTTCAATTTTCTTAATTTGTGTACACACTGTGATGAGGGGAAGTTGGAAAATGAAGAAAAAATGAATGGGCTATGGGTTTGGAGCCCATTTATAATAATTTGGGTTTTTTAAAAGCATGTACGCGCTATAGTGCATATGCACTATGGTTCAAAATACCCAAGCCATAGTGCATGCATGCTATAGTGCGATAATGCATACGCGCTATTGAAAGTTAGAAGAAAAAAAAAGGTGTCACCTTTTTGGCACCATAACTTGGTGCACTTACCCCATATAAGGGAGTTGTACCTTATAATTCATAGGGTAGTGCTATAACACATACACTAACCCATTTGTTGGTGACATCCTTTTGCTTCCTCACATTTTGGGTGTCTAGAGTCAAGGTAAAGCCAAGTTAGCAAGAGGGACAAATTATTAACCAATAGCTTTTGGCAGCATTGCAGGGGATTGAAATCGAAGACCAGTGCTTGGTTTCTCATTCTCAAAAATCTAAAGGTGTCTTCCCTAGGATGAAGACTGGTGACTCTGTATCAAGAACTTGTTCCCTTTGATCTAGGAAGGTCTAGTGTAACTCAATGGTTCTGCCAAATTCAAACATTAGGAGAAGGACAAGGCCTAAACCCACTCTCCAAGAACTTAATGAGACTACTAACAACCTACTACAAGAACTTGTGCTTCTATATAAAGAAAGCATCTCCCATGTCATCCATAAGAATATCAATATTGAAGATGATCATGTTTATGCATCCTTGTGGAAATATGTGTGCTCCAAATTCTACATGTTGAAAGACATGCAAAGAGAGGAACTGAGGTTGAAGCAAGCAAGGCTAAAGCTCATTCCTACTCTTGAAGAACTTCACGTCACAAATGAAAAGGTGCTCCATGAGCTTTTTGACTATTATAGAGAGAGCGTCTCCTATGCAGCCCGAGAAAACATCAACATAGAAGATGATCATATGTTAAGGATGTTTTGGAACCACATTTGTACCTATTTTGAAATACTCAAGGACCTACAAGAAAGTGAAAGAAGGAAGCTAAAACAAGCATAGATAGTTGAACATGAAAAACCCTCGGTAAGGTCACCTGACTCTATTCCTTATTATTTTGAGATGTTTAAAGGGCAGGTGAACATTCTTGATTTTTTAGAAAAAGGTGATAAGTCTTCATCAGAAACAATTGTTTAAATAAATCTCAAATCAAAGGTGGATGATCATCATCCTATTTTGAAACATATATTCAATGATGATAAATTAAGAGGTGAGACTTCACTATCACCCATGAAGAGATCTTGCCATTATGAAGAGGAGCTTTAGGAAGATAAAGTAATGATTCTCACTAGTAAGGAATCCTCTCCTAAGAAAGTTTTGATTAAAGAAGGAAGCAATGGAGCTCATCCTAAAGCCTAGTTGCATCAACATGAGAAGGTACTTCATAACAATGAGCTAACAAGACCCACTAGTAAGACCCTTGTCAATAATGCAGATGTGGTTGAAGAAAAAAATCCTAAAATCTATCATCAGTCTGTTGAAGAACCTTGCCAATTTGAGGACCATGGTTATCTTCCCCCTCAATTGATCCCTGTTCTCTATAGAATCTCATCAAGAAATGATGAGAAGGAATAAGTTCATGTGATCACCCAAAATCTTACATGTATAGTTGAAGATGAATCATTTAAAGGCTCACTTGATCTCTCTACCCTTTTGGGAGATGCAGTGAAATGGTCAGTAGAATTCTCCAAAGACAACCTAGGTATTACTGACCTAAATCCAGTTGATGAGAAGTTGTGTGTTGCTCCCCTTTTCCATTTCTTTAAACTTGATATTGTTGAATCCAAGTATGAATAATTTTGAGTCTAATGATGCATTCGAGATTAGGAAGGGGAAGGTATCTTGCACATATGAAGGAAGTTTCATTGTCCAAGGTAGGGAGACTAATGCCCACATAAGGTTTGACCCTATTTTTGAAATGGAGTCACTCTCTACTCTAAATCATGAAGTTAAGGTCTATAAGAAGGATGAAAGTTTTGGTCTTCCTAACTAAAAGCATCAAATCACTTCTATTGAAGAAAATTCATTGATTTATGAACCTCTTTCTATGTATTCAAATTGTGAAGGCAGTGATAATACACTGAAAGAGGGAAAGAATGAAATTGACTTGGTTTTTCAAAGAAATGAGGTAATTGACCATCAATTAGTGGATTCCATGGTGAAGGTGACATCTTCTTACACTCATGCTCATGATGAAAGTTTAGACCATTGCAATAATGAACTCACTTCCTTAGAAGAAGTGTATGTCTTTCCTCCCCTCCTTGGCATGACAAAAGATCATCAAATAGATAACATGGAAAGTGCAAATAAAGGTACTCAGATATATGATGAAGTATGGTTTTTTGGCCTAGAGTGGGCACTCAAATGTTTCCTATATATAATGAGCCTAATCAAATTTGCTTCACCTATGTTGTTTGAAGGAGTCAAATAAAAAAAATGTAAGCAGATGGAGAGGAAAGGCTCCTACTTCAATCAACCAGTGAATAGATTCACATGAGTACTCTTATTACTAGTTTGTAATGGTGGGATTTATCTCACTTGTGTATATAGTTAGCTTTTTAGGGTGTACACTTTAGTATATTTTGTGTGTTCTCTTTCTTTCTTAGTTTACTTGTCTTCCCTTATTTCTCTACTTTTTGTGTGTTTGATTTTCCCTTTGTGTTGGCTTCCTCACTTCCCCACCACCCAAATGCACAGCATCTATCTATATTGTTTAAGACTCTACAACCCAATGGACTAAGGCATTGATCTTTTCTATTTGGAGTTCTTTGTAATAAATGAAGTATATAGTCTACTTTCATTTGTGTATTTTTGTTCAGCTCTTTGAAAAACCAAGAGATATCTAGGTCCCTACTTAGTGCTTAGGCATTAGAACTCCTAAGTCCCCAAGTTAGAGCCATCTATTGGTGTACTTTCAATCCCCCACTTTTGAACTCCTATTTGTTGCCAAGTCAAGTCTAAACATGTCAAGGTTCATGTCTAAGTCATAACCAGGATGCTCTCCCTCATCTTCACCCTATTCAAAGTTATCCAAGTAGGAAATCAATGCAATATCAGTTAGCTAGGTGATTCTAGGTGGGTGGGTAAGTGTAAAGAATATCCCTAAGATGAGGAGAAATTTGTTTATCTAATAAAATCCATTATACATTCAATGGATGCTCATTCTAAGACCGGTCATAATTAGAAAAAGATCACATGAACACAAGAGGATACGGAAATAAGAAGAGAATGATCAAAGTTAGAAAAGTTGATCTCTATATCTAAAGGAGTAAAAATTAAGTTCACAGGAATCAAGCTCGAAGTCATGGAAAAATATTGGAAGCAAGTTGATCAGAATCAAATGCAAAAGAAGCTTTGAAACTCTTAGTAATGGTGGAGACCTATATTCAAGGTGGTAGGATGAGTGTTGAAAGGTCAACAATGAATGAATGAATGTCACATACACAGACTATTGTCATATTACATTTTCCTACATCGACAAATGTCTATTGCCATAAGTCATAGCGATCATCACCAAGTGTAGGAGATGAAAATTTTTTATAGTGATGGGAGATGAGGAATGGACATTCAATGAAGCTATCACCATAGTTCATAGTGATCAGGCTTATCACCAAGTGTAGAAGACAAATTTGGTTATAGCAATGAGCAATGAGAGATGTCCATCGCCACAACTCACTAATCATTGGTAAGTCTAATGAGTAAAACTTAGTTATATCGATGGATGATGAGATTATAGATCCAGTTCATGGTATACAAAAGAGAAGGTATTGCTATATCATATAGCGATGATCCTATTAGAGGCTGAATTAAGTAGTAAGCAATTGTGGTGATGACCAATGATTGGGATGACTTAAATTCATATGATATTGCTATAACATATAGCACTTGGGTTAATCATTGTATAGAAAAGGCTTATTTTTGATATGGTGACAAGTGATATGAATTTTTTTGCTATAACTTGTGGTGATCATTGACAAAAAAGATATCATAGATTTGGTTGTGATGATGGTCAATGATTTTGTTGATAATTGTCATGGTGATGGGTATAGGAAGCCAGATATGAAGTTTTTGTTGTATGCCATGGTGAAATGAATCTTCAGAGATTGGTGAAATGACATTATGTTATAGTGAATGGCAATAAGAAATATTATGTCACTATTGGTTTGGGTGATAAAGAATTCAGTGATTGAATGAGTTAGGTGTTAAATCATGATCATTGATCGGAGATCAATGATAGAGATTCAAACTTTTTGTGACTATTAAGATATAAAATATGAGTTTAAGTGCCAAGGTGACTATTATAGATCTAGAAAGGAATATCAGTCATTTCAAGGAGGATTTTGGATGATCTAGAGCCTACAAAAGCTAGAGGGGATGCCATGTTTCCATGAGAATGTTTGAAGACCAAAAACTAACCCTTGGAGCATTCCACAAAGGATTGGAAACCTTTGCAAATGGGAATTTCATTAGTTATACCTTGTTTCCTTCTTCATTCTCTGTGATATGTAATTGTAATTGTAAAATGATGACATAGTAGGTGATTCAAATGCTCTGCATGCTTTTGTAAATTATGATTGTTGGTATGCAACATCGTCAAGAAGTTCTAAATTTGTAGGGTTGCTTCTAATTGGCCAAGAACCCTAAGGGGGGGCCTATATATGTAATTTTCCAAGCTAATGGAAAGGAGCAGTAATTCTATCTATCTTTTCCCCATGTATTTCTAGATGTTGAGTGACAATCAAAGAGTTAGATGGAATGAAGGATTGGTATGATGTTTAAAGTTAGGTAATGTGATGTTCTAATTCCATTTAGGACTAGCATACCTTCCTTCCTCTCATTTTCTCCTTCAGCTGAGCTAACCTTGTATTTCAAAGTAGTCTCTATAGAATTGTAGGATAGATGTATTTGAAGCTGGTGATATCTTACTAGATTATATTTTAGTGGAGGATTATCAGTCAAAGTGGATTCCATTTCATCTTTCATGTGCATCTTGGCTCTTTCCCTAGATTGCATTTCATTAGGTCTAATCTACATTTAGAAGTAGGAGTAGATGTTACAAAGCTTCAAGGTGATTTGTGATAGTTATTCCACTAGTTTTCATAGGTTACCCAAATCTTATCATGCCTAGGTTGTTTGTGTTTGCAAAAAATCTATTTTATCCTCTTCTGCTCTCAAGTTAAGAGCATACCCCCATCCTAGTGATCTATTAAAGACATTTTCATTGCATATCTTTCATATAAGAGAGTTTTACCTTATAATTCAAAGGGAGGTGATATAACAAATACACTTACCCATTTTTTGGTGACATCCTTTTTTTTTTCTCACATTTTGGGCATCTATAGTCAAGGTAAAGCCAAGTTAGCAAGAGGTTAAAACTAGTAACCAACATATTTGTATATTTATATTGATGACTTAATGAGCCATGGTTTGCATCATATTTAAGTGTTTATTAGATTTGGTCTAAACCTAGCCTTATTTCTTATATTGTATTGTTCGAAACTACAATAGGAATAATTATTATATTTTCATTGATCTCAAACCTTATTGGTGAGATAGTTTCTACCTAAGTAGAGTGCCATATCAAGATAATTGATAAAGAGAATTTGAGAAGGAGAGATAACAAGAGGACCTAGTATAAAGGTTGAGTTATGAGGAATTAAAATAGGCACTTACACAATTTTACCAAATATGTTAACTAGGGAAACCTTTGATTAGAGAGAAAACCTCAGTGGGATGATGCCCACAAGATGATGTACTAATATAAATATTCCTTGTTAGAGGATGAACCCTGTTAGGAGTCTATTACAACATTTAGTACATAGAGTCTTTGTTAGGAGACTTTGAATCCCTGTTAGGAGATTCCAACCTTGTTAGGAGTTGTGCAAACCCTGTTAGGAGTTGTAGTACAATGTATGCAAGATGAGCCCACTGCCCAAACATGCAATTTCAACTACAAGAAGAGCTCACTACTCAATCATGTAGTTTAGTGTTATGTTCTTCTTTCCTCTATTCTATCAACTAAACCAATCACTATTAGACCTTGTAGACCAGGTCACAAACCTTGGATCCAAATATCAAACCTTAGATCACTGAGAAAAACCTTAAAGTTTCCTTCACTTTCGCACTACTCTACTCAACTTCACATTCGACTCTCTTTTCTTATAATCTCTTTACATCAATACAATTCATGTCATTTCCATATCTTCTTGATAAAGGAAAATGTCCTTCCTTTATACTCATTCCTCAAAACAATTTGCTAAGTTAGCTATTAGACCTTCTAAATTAATTAATATATGACCACATTAAGAACACATTACACTTAGCAATAACATTAATCTTCTACCTTGCAACTTCAATAATTTTTTGGAAATACAATATTATGATGACCAAACTTAGCCACATCATCACCAACATGTCTTCTTCATGTCCTCAACCTTGATCCTGAGAATATCAAATTTACTAAGAGATATAACAAGTTTACCAAAATATGTCTCTATAAACTCTATCCCAAAATAGACATCACCAAAACTTACACAACTTCTTCCAAACTTATCATTTATTCTTCTAACATTAGCTTCATATACCAGATGCTCAAAAGTATATATCATAATCTTAGATAGTTATAATACTCAACTAGTCATCTATACCAACTTGATCTTTCCATTTTTCTTCTCTCAGATACCACAGGAAACTGCTATGTTGACATCAACGACAAACTTAGACATGAATGCAACATATCTACAATACTCCCCCATAGGAATATCATTAGCATTCATGTTTGCAACAATCTCCCCCTTTGGCATTGATGGCAACATAAATGAAAAACATCTAGTTCCAAGAATACCAACAAAAGACTATTCATCTTACTTTTCAAATCCTCTTCATCAATCAAAACTATCATTTCATGTTGTACTTATGCCAAACATATTGTACTCATGTCGAACTTCTCCAACTATTATGCTTACTATATTTCTATGTTGTTTTTCATGCCAAGCATCTCCCCCATTGACATCAATGTCAAAGGTTTTAGAAACCAAATTTTTTGCATCAAACTCTACAACAAAAAATTCTTACTTATCTCGAGTGTCAAAAGACATTTTTCAAAAAAACATTCAACAAGAGTCCTAGATGACTCTATCCATTACAGATACTCCCCCATACAAGAAGCATCAACATTTAGTCCAGACAAAAATTGTGCTTTGTTACACTGGACTAATGCACTCTTGCATCATCTACTCTAATTTAGGAAGGGGCATAACCCCAAGCATACCTCACAAATACTCAAAAGTCTCTTTGGGAAGAGGCTTAGTGAATATATCTGCAATTTTCTCTTTAGTGTACACATACTCCAATCTAATTTCCTTTTTTGCAAATTTCTCTCTCAACATATGATACTTAATATAAATATGCTTAGTCTTATAATGCAATAGTAGATTCTTAGACATATTCCCCGTGCTTGTGTTGACACAATGTATGAAAACAAGTTCATTGATTTCTATCCTTATATCCTTTAGCATCCACTTCATCCAAATGATTTGATTGCAATTGT
Organism: Cupressus sempervirens; assembly: GCA_028749045.1. Lineage (NCBI taxonomy): Eukaryota > Viridiplantae > Streptophyta > Pinopsida > Cupressales > Cupressaceae > Cupressus > Cupressus sempervirens. The sequence continues at coordinate 600,324,673 of CM053792.1, forward strand.
TTGCTACTATAACATACTCTATTTCCAATATACATTTTGATGTACAATCATGTTTCTTGCTTAAACAAGAAACCAATCTTCCTCCAAGAAAGAAGGCTCTAGTACTGGTGCTCTTTCTATCATCCATACTACCTACCCAATTTGCATCAGTATAGACACTTAGAGTAAAGTCATTAGATCTATCATACCACAATTCAAACTTAGATGTTCCTTTCAGATATCTAAATATCCTTTTGATTGCTGCATAATGTGCTTCTCTAGGATCAGCTTAGATTTTTGCAATAATTCTAACTACATTTGCTATATTTGGCCTTATGTGAGTGAGATATTGCAATCCTCCAATCATAGATCTGTACTTTTTTTGCTCAACAATAGATGTCTCATCCTTTGTAGATAACTTTTGTCTAGTTACCATAGGTGTTCTAATGGGTTTGCATGTTTCCAATATAAACCTTTTCAGTAAATCATTCAAGTACTTAGTCTGAGAATTAAAATTCTATCTTTATTCTGTACAATCTACAATCCTAAAAAATATTTCATTTCTCCTATCATACTCATTTCAAATTCTTTCTTCATCTCCTCATCAAGTTTCTCACTTTCTTCATCATTTCCTCCAAATATGATATCATCAAAAAATATTACCAAATTTATCATACCATCATCAATTTATGTCTAATACAGATTATTGTCTACCATACCTTTGCTATATCCAAGCTTTGTCAAATGTTTTTCCAACCTTTCATACCAGGTTCTAGGTACTTGCTTAAAACCATACAATGCTTTCCTCAATTTTCATACTATGTCCTTGTCATCTGTCAAAAGACATCCTTCAGGCTCCTCAATGTACACTTCTTCTTCAAGTTCTCCATTCATAAATATTGACTTGACATCCATCTGATACACTTTGAATTTATTTTGTGCTGCATAGGCTAAGAATAATCTTACAGCTTCTATTCTAGCCACTCAAGCATAAGTCTCTTAATATTCTATCCCTTCTTGCTATGAATCACCTTTGCACACCAATCTTGCTATGTTTCTTAGAACTTCACCTTGTTCATTCATTTTGTTTCTGAGTACCCATTAGTTTCTATCAAATTCTTGTCTGTTAGTCTAAGGACCAATTCCCATGTCTCATTCTTTACTATTTGATCCAATTCCTCGTTCATGACTTGTTTCCAATAATCATATTTACATGTTTCATATCCATTCTCAGGATCAACTTGAGATATCAAGCATAGTTCTTCATTTAATCTACTTCTTGGCATCACACCTTTGTCTTTTCTTCTAATGGTCTACTCATATGGGTGATTCTTTATCATATTCTTTCCTAAAGTGGGAATTGTCTCAACTCTTAGTTCTATTGAAGGTTTTGAGCTTTTTTCCTACCTTGGCTCTCCTTCATTCTACAAATCATTTTTAGTCTCAAGAAATACCTCATAATTTCTTGGCTTAGTAACAACAACATCATCTAAATTGTAATCAACTATTCTCTCTTGTATCCTAAATTTCTCATCAATTCTTACATTTGCACTTTCCATAATAGTTACCAAAGTTGTTTCTTCTTATACATGCTTTTCATTAACTAATCTAGACTAATTAACATAGTCTTTCAAGGATCTTTCCATACTTTCTCTAAATTCTTCAACTTTATTAGAAAGTAGACTCTTTCTAACTTTTCTCAATCTCTTAGGACATTTACTTGAAAAATGACCAAACTCTTTACATGTCCTAAAAACAAAAAATTTCATACCTTCTGGTTCTCCTTTTGTAAGTAGATCAATATCCTCCTTTATCTTTATGTCTTCTTACAATTTGGATCTATCTTCACTTGTGCTACTATTCTATTGTATACAACAAAAGGATTCTACATCTAAAAACTCAATATTCTACTCTTTACACAAATCTGATAACTCACCAAGAATTTCCATCATCTGGGTGTCAAAATTTCCTCTGCTAAATGTAAGACTATCTTTCTTGAAAATTTTCACCATGGATCTCCCAAAGTTTTTTAACTTTATCTTCAAGGACCTGATGGTTTGATACAGTTTGTTAGAAACAATAGCCCACCAAGATAACTAAGAGGGGTGGGAGCGGGGCGGGGGGGATGAATTATTTATCTAAAAATTAAAATATTCATCTTCTTTGAACAAACTTAACCATTTAACCAAAGTAAATAGCAACCTCAATAATATGCACATATACAATTACACTAGATATGTTAACTAGGGAAACCCTTGATCAGAGGGAAAACTCTGGTGGGAATGATGCCCACAGGATGATGTACTAATATAAATATTCCCTATTACAGGATGGACCCTGTTAGGAGTATATTACAAAATTTAGTATATAGAGTCCTTGTTAGGAGACTTTGAATCCCTATTAGGAGATTCCAACCTTGTTATGAGTTGTAGTACAATGTATGCAAGATAGGCCCACTGCCCAAACATGCAATTTCAACTACAAGAAGAGCTCAATAGTCAAACATGCAATTTACTATTATGTTCTTCTTTCCTCTATTCTATCAACCAAACCAATCATTTTCAAACCTTTTAGACCAAGTCATGAACCTCAGATCCAAATATCAAACCTTGGATCACTCAGCAAAACCTCGGCAATGAAGTTTCCTTCACTTTTGCACTGCTCTACTCAACTTCACATTCCACTCTCTCTCTAATTACAATCTCTTCGCATCAATAAAACTCATGTAATTTCCATGCCTTCTTGATAAAGGAAAATGTCCTTCCTTTATACCAAGTCCTCAAAAAAATTTCCTAAGTTGGTTGTTAGATTTTCTCAATTAATTATTATAGGACCACATTAAGAACACATTACACTTAGCGATAGCATTAATCTTTTGCATTGCAACTTGAATAACTTTCCATACACAAATTATTATGATGAGAAAAATTAGCCACGTCATCACCAACATGTCTTCTTCATGTCCTCAACCTCAATCCTCAAAATATCAACTTTCCTAAGAGATATAACAAGTTTACCAGAACATGCCTCTATAAACTCTATCTCAAACAAACATCACCAAAACTTACATAACTTCTTCTAGACTTATCGTTTCTTCTTCCAATGTTAATTGCATATAATAGATACTCAAAAGTATCTCTCATAACTTTGGATAGTTATAATACTCAACTAGTCATCCATACCAACTTGATCTTTCCACTGTTCTTTTGTCAGATACCATAGAAAATTTCCATGTTGAAATCAATGAGAAACTCAATCATGAATGTAATATATCATCATAGTAACATATCCACAATAGGAATATCATCAACATTCATGCTTGCAACACTAGTGTCAATCGAGTGAATAGTAGAAGCTAAAAAAATTAAGTGTTGACTGAGTGCTAGTAAAACAAAAAGTAATAGAAAAGTGGAACCAAGATAAGACAATGTAAGATGAGCGAGGAAAGATGGTATTAACTAAGTTATCTAGTGATGAGAAAGCCTAAGGAACACAGTGTTGGCCAAGTGACAACACTTTACATTTTGTGAAGGAATTGTGATTCCTAGTTGACATAGTTGAATTCTTGAAGTATGGAAAGTGTGTTGATGATAACCATTGATGATTTGGAACATTTAATGCAAGGGAAACTATGTTTGAGAATTTCTATGCATAGATTCAAAGAGAAGTTTGGAGAATTTTCTAGAATAGGAAGGAGGAAATGAAAAGATGGAAGGATTCAATGAATCTAGCCTAACCCTAAGAGTAATGGTAGTTTTTAAGAAAAAAAGATAAAGCTACCTATTTAGGGAGGCATAAGGGATAATCTAAAAAGGTTGGTAGAGGTTAGAAAACCTAAAAAGGTTGGAGTATCTTTATATTTTATTGATTGGCAAGCTTGAGCAAAAGGAAAAATAGTGAAGTGTTGAGATGAAGAGTGATTTCTTGAAGCATTGCCAAGAAAATTAGTGATGGAGATGATTATGTAGGCCAATCAATGAATTAGATATTGGATCGAATTGTGATCTATATTTTGAAAGTGATTTTTATTTATTTAGATCAACCTATTGTTACTTTCTAACCATTATATTAGTTTAAAATCCTTTAATCAAGGTTGACCTAATAGTCATTTGTAAATCCTTTAATCAAGGTGACATTCTAATGGAATTTTCTTTATTCCTATAACAAGGTCACTCCTAACATGGTGATCAAAATATCTAGTTCAACCTGAGTTATAGCTAGTGCAAACTGAGTCATTAGAAGGACTTGAGTCATAGTCAGAAGGACCCAATTTTTGGCAAGTGGAAACTGAGTCACAGTCTGATGGACTTGAGTCACAGTCAGTAGGACCCAAGCATGGTTTAGAAGATCATGGTGAACCTAGTGATTTAGAAAGAAGGATCCTAGACTTGTTACATATGTCAAAAGGCATCATGCACCTAAGAAAATCATTGGAGATCAGCCAGTTGGTACAATGACAAGGAAAAAGTAAAAAGGTACATGGTTGCTTATTGAATTTGAAACTAGATCTATCAAAGATGCATTAGAGAATGAAAGTTGGATTGAATTAATGAATGAATAAATTGATTAGATAGAAAGGAATAGAACTTGGACTCTTGTTCCTAAACTCGAGAATAAAAATGTAATTGGCACAAAATGGGTATTTAGAAGTAAGTTGAAATAGAATGGAGAAGTTTCAAGAAACAAGTCAAGGCTAGTTTGCAAGGGTTATGCTCAAGAGGAAGGTATTGACTATGGAGAAAACTTTTCTCCTATTTCTATACTAGAAGGTGTTAGAACACTCCTTGTACATGCAACACACAAAGAATTCAAAGTATATCAAATGCATGTGAAATTAACATTTCTAAATGGAACCTTAGAAGTGGAAGTCTACATTGAACAACCAGAAGGTTTCATTAATCCTAGCAAAAGGGGAATTGTATGCAGATTACAAAAAGCTTTGTATGGTCTCAAAAAAGTCCCCAAAGCATGGTATGAAAGGTTACATAATTTTCTCATAAAGATTTGTTTTCAAATAACTAATGATAACATTAGCCTATACATCAAAGAAAGACTAGATAAGAAGATTGTGTTGGTAGAAATATTTGTGGATGATACATTATTTACTAGAAATGATGACTTGTAAAAATATTTTTCTAATGAAATGAGTAAGGAATTTGAAATGTCAATGTTTAGAGAGATCAAATTCTTTGTTGGCTTGAAGATTCAGTAGAAGAAACATGGTATCTACATTACTCAATCTAAGTACATCAAGGAGATACTGAAGAAGATTGGAATGGAGGATTCTAGACCAGTTGGAATACCTATGTCTACTAGATGTAAGCTTTCCAAAGATGATGATACAAAAGAGGTAGACTAGACTACATATAGATCAATGATTGGAAAACTTCAGTATGTGGTACATACAAGACCTGATATAGTATTAGAAGTTGGAATAGTGGCAAGATTCTCTACTAATCCAAAATAAATCATATGATGGTAATAAAAAGAATCATGAGGTATCTAAAGGGTACTAAAGATTATGGTATGTGGTATAAGAAAGGAGGCAACTTTGAATTGAAAGAATTCATTGATGCAGATGGGATAGGAAGCGTTGATGATAGAAAGAGCACTAGTGGTGGAGCATTCTTTCTTGCAAAGAGGCTAGTATCTTGGACAAGTGTGAAGAAGAATTGTATCTCTTATTCAATAGTAGAAGTAGAATATGTTGCCACAATAGTTAATTGTTCAAATATTTTTTAGTTCAAACAACTATTGATAGGTATGAAGGAACAAATTAAGGAACTAGTTGTTATTTTCTATGATAACCAGTGCAATTAAAATATCCAAAAATATTGTAATGCATACCAAAACCAAGAACATTGCAATAAAGTATCATTTCTTGAGAGAATTGGTGCAAGAAAAGGAAGTAAGATTGGAATATATGAATAGAAAAGAATAGATTGCAGACATATTCACCAATCGATTACCTAAGGATACATTTTTGTATATAAGATGGAAGCTAGGGATCATTCCCCTATCTTAAGCTCAGTAATCAAATTTTAGTGATGCATCAACCAAGCATGTTGAAGATCAGTCAAGTTGATGCAGTGTTATAAAGGGAAGATTGCATATAAATTAATACATCAGGTACATGGAAGTTCATTGAATGCTATCTTTGGCACGAGATGTCAAAGAGGGGGATTTTTCTATCATACATCAAAGAAATTTTATTCAAAAAAAATTTATGTTTAATAGGGAGAGTTTACTATCATATATCAAAAAAAAATTATATATGTCAGAGATGTCAAAGAAGGAGAATGAACTTGAGTTGATATCAAAGAGGGAGAGTTTGATATTTCAGTCATTGCAATCAAAGATTGATGTAAGAGGGAGTTCACACTAATAAAGGGAGTTCTCATGGATGAGAATTAGAATGAAACAAATGATATTATCCTTACTTTTATTTTTTTCTAAAATTAAATAAAATTATGACATGTTGTGTTGCCATCAATGCCAAAGAGGGAGATTATTGAAAATAATTATTCAATTGTATATTGTCTTTGATGTTATATAAAATCTCAAGTCTTTATCAGTCAATGTCTATCGAGCTCCCTCAGGTGATAAAGATAGATTCTAGTGTCTGCTAAGCATTCTAGAGATAATCGAGTTTAGAGATAGTGTCTATCGAGTTCACTTGGGCACCAAAGAGAAGTTAGCAAGGAACCTGTGTTAACTAAGCTCACTTGGTTAATAAAGGGAATTTAATTTACAATTTAGTGTTAACCAAGTTCATGCGGTTAACAAAGGAAGTATGAAGAAAGTCTATTATAAGTTAGTGTTGACCAAGATGGGTTAGCTAATGAAGAATTTTCTTGAGTCGGCATATTTATTTTGATAAATTTATTTGATAAGTCTAGCTAACTTAAGGAATGAATATTGAATATTTGAAAGTGTATTCAAACCAACTTGACAAGGTAAATGATATAAGTATAAGGTCAAGTTGTGGGATTGAATGAGAAAAGCATGGAGTTGGAAAGATAAATCAAGGAAGCAAATTGGCAGGATAGTAGAGTATCCTAAGTTGATCAAGCTACAAAGTTTTATCTAATCAAGGAGGATCAAGTATTCAAGCTAGAAAAAAAATCTGAAATCAAAAATATAATTGCATCATTAATTAGATCATATCATTTTTTCTCTCTAATAATTTTAGCAGTGTATCAAATCTCTTAACAGAGTTAGCTTAATAGCTATTTTCCAAATCCTCTAACAAGGTGACATTTCTAGATTGAAGTGTCTAAAGACCTCTAAAAAGGCCACTCATAATATGGTGATTTAAATCCTTTAATAGAGTCACACCTAATGGTGTGTTTTGTAACTTTAACATGGTTGACTCCCAACAGGGCTCACTTCAGAAGAGAGAAAAATAGTAACTAGTTGCAATTGATGATTTTTCCCAAATTAGGTTTCCACATTAAGTCCTAGTCTCAAATGGTTTCATGTTATTTTATTGAATATTTTGCATCTAAGTTAATTAAAGTTAATAAAATTAAATATTTTAAGAAGTATTTATTTCAGTGATTGTCGAGTAATAGTAATTCTTAGTGTTTGTTGAGTGATTTAGTGCTAACTAAATTACAATACTATTTTAGTTTCAGCAGAATTTGGTTTTGATTTGTATTGGCATCTAAAGGATCAGGGATATGTTTTTTTGGTAATTGATTAGCCCCTCCCCTCCTAGTTACTCCTCTTATAATTCCAATAGAAGAAACTGGAAAGAAATAGAAGAGGAAGGATCAACATGTGTCACCCTCATCATCCTCATCATCCAACTTAGAGGATGAGGGAGAACTATTTGAACACAATGTTGAAGAAGAAGTAAAGAAAAAATCAATCGAGGAGGAGATTGAGAAAATGAAAGAAAATTTTGGGAAGATGACCTCAAAGGAATTGAAGAAAAACTCCAAACTGGTGTGATAGTATGAATTTCCTGACCAAGCAAGAAAAAGGAAACAACAAGCGCACACACTAGTTAAAACTAGGGATCATTAAAGAGTTATCTTTGGAGGTCTCATATGAGCTTAACACTAATATGATTGGTCAACCAACCCAAATATTTGATAGTATTGACAAACAGATTGAGGATATAGAAAAGGTAACAGAGAAGGAAGTTGGAGAAAAGAGAATGGAAAATCTCAAGAATCGTATTGAAGTAAGGTAACTCTAGTTGAATTCAAAGATGAAATGTTTAAGGCATTAGAGGTCATGACCCTAGTTCTATATAAGGTATCTATCCTAATTACCTTTATGAATTAATAAATACAACTTAATAAGAGTTTCAACATATAAAGAAAACATTTGATGCACTTATAGGTTCAACAATAATATATGTGAGGCCTCACCCGATCCGTCATAGTACTAATGAGATAATTGCATTACGGTGATTTTAATCCTATGTTTTGATACACTTTTGAGACTGTAGAGTTATGTCATTTTAATATCTGCATTTTGATGATTCACAATTACTTCTGCATATTATGACCCAATTCATGCATTTAATGATTCTATTCATGTTCTAAGCTATTGACATTGCTTTAATAGAAATTGAATGGTAGAAATGCTTGTAATGTAAGAAGGTAATGTTACAATCGAAATTAGAGTTAAAAGATAAATTTGGTTATGCATTGAGACCTAACCCGCATACCTAGGGATTCAATAGTTATGGAGTCAGCATCTTGTTGCAATGATAAAAATAGACTATGAAGTTATTCAAAATATTAAATTTACCATGTTATGTTGATGTTATAGTATTTCGAGCATTTTACATGGAAATTATTAGAAAAAGTAATTTAATTAAAAGAAATGAAGTATGGAACTCAAATGTCGAATGTGATATGTAAGAAAGGGAAAGTTAATTTGAGATGATGAAATATATGCAAGTCTAATGTTGAATGAGATAATGATTTATTTTACATACGCTTATATGATTTTCTTGGACTATTGACACTCAAGTTTAGTGTGCAGGAATTTGACCATGGGTTTAAAGGGGAATTAAGGCTCAAACTACTACAAACATGACATAGCCAAGGTTGAATCAGTGGAAAAGATTCAAACCTCATTGTAATGTGTTTTATTGCGTATATGTGAATTGTATGTATGCATAGTAGCCTAGTTCATGTATTATTGTAAAATAAGTCATTTTTAATGTAATGTGATGGTTTGTGTGTATCACTTGACACTTGTGTTGTCCTTGTGGAGATGCCATGTCATTCAAGGTTTGTCAAGAAGTAACCTAACCTAAACCTAACTCTGGTGAAGAACCCAAGTTAACCTCACATAGCAAAAAATGCCATGAGGAGTCTCAATCAAAGGAAATTCGAGTTTTGACTTGGCTAGGGTTTTTAGGGGTCATTAGGTGGTCCCAGAGTGTCTTTTATGAGAGAAAAAGCTACCCATATGATAGTATAGCAAGTTAGGGGCCTAATTTTGATCATGTGATTACCTAGACAACCTAGAGGACCCTTTTACCCATGCATTCTTCCATCAATTCGAATTTGGAGTTGTCATATCTATGTTCCCACTAAGTGAAAAATAGAAAAGTTAAAGGAGACAAGTTTGTAAGAAGTAGTGGCTTAATGTTTTTGCTAAAATAAGTTAGTGGGAAGGCTTTATTAGAGAGGCTTGGCCAAACTGGTGGGGTGTCTACCCACTCTCTAATTTTAGAGATAGTTAGGTTGTAAAGGGAGATTAAGGGATCTCTACTACAACTATCCTTACCCTAGCTTGGACCAAGGTTGGTGACTTAAACATGTTCTTTTATTCCTTTTCTTTAGTATGGATAAGAAAATCTGCAAGAGTGAAAAGTTATCAATGGAGTATGCATTGCATTTGTCAACCTTGTGTTATGACTTTGTTATTGTGTTGGAAAGAAGTGAATGTGTTTTGTTCTTTTGGAGATCCTTTCTTGGGTTTTCTTTGGTGTTCTTCATTTTTTTTGCTGTTATTTTTGTTTGAATGTGAGTGTTGATTGTGATTATGGGTGTGAAGGCTTCACTCACCCTTGGGAGGGTAGAGAAGCCTTGGGTGAAGGGCATAAGTTGCGCTTGACATTGCAGGTGAGAAAGAAATTTTGTTTTTACCTCATAATGAGGTTGTTATTATCATGGAGCATGGGCTCCATCATGGACATGAATCTTGTTGTTTGGGAGGTACAAGGAGGTTTGGTGGATGAGGAGAAGATAGTTGTCTTGGAGGGCTTGAGAGGCAATGCAGTGACAATATGTTGTTTATGTTGTGGTGACCTTGAGAGGCAAAATGCATTGGCAATATGATACTTATGATGTTAAAATTTATCCTCCTTGAAGAGCCCACCTTCACCCAATGTTTTATGATTCCAATGGTGAATCATTGTGCAAGCCATGGAAGGGTGTTGATTGTGTTTTGTGTTGTGTCTTCATGCAAATTTTTGTGATGTATGTGTGTAACCTGGTTCGAGCCTTGTTCACCTAGCACGGGGGTGGTCTCCTTGGAGGCCTATGGTTGGGTGGAAAGCACCCATGGTCCCTATTGTTTTCTTTGTGATGCATTTGCAGATTTGTGCCCAAGGGAGCAATGGAAATGGCTTGGAATGACCACCTTACAGATTGATGTTTGGATGAGAAAACTTGACAATGTGCCCCTCCTTTGTGAAGGAGGATTCACTAGATTGTTCATGTTCTCAATGATCATGATGATCAATGTTCATGTTACTCATTGTTCATGTCCTTCAATGATCATGTTTCATATGAATTTGAAAGGTCTCGTGTTGTCTCATTGTGATGAAAGGAGATTCTATCATTGTTACCTAATGTATATGTTGAGGAAATAATGAAAAATGTTGTATATGTATATTCCTTGTCAACATATGATCATGAGTTATGGAAGAGTAGAATACCTTGGCATCATTGTTCTGTTGGATAATTGTGGAAGGAATATGTCAGTGGGTAATATGGTTAAAAGCAAAAAAAAGCTACTTCCTATTGTATTTAGTTGTGATTGTGGAATCAATTAGAAAATTTTATACTATTGTTCTTGTATGGAAATATGTTCTCATATGGAAAACATTGATTGTGAAGGAAGACATGTTGAAATCTGGTGCACAAGTTTCTGCACATATGAACTTTCTTGTTAGTTAAAGCCAAACCTCACAAGGACTTTACATAGAATAATCCTTGTAACATTATGCAAGGTAGATTTAGAAAAAGTCATTGTAAGTTTCACAATTAGAGATTTGATGTAATTCTAGAGAAGTTAAGTAATGAGACATTCTTTCTTATTAGAAACATTTCATAGATTATTGTGAGGAAGTTTCTTTTCTATTGATATAGTTGTCTCAATTTGAAGCATAAGTGATGGGCTTGTAAGATCCTATGTTATCACAAGAAAGCATTATATTGTTAATGGAACATTGTATATGCATGGTAGATAATGACATTAAGAAAATTATCAGATTATGATTTAAATGGGAAGAAAATTAAATCTAATAACTTTATGATGAAACTCACCACTAGAACTCTAAACTTGAATGTGCACATTTTCTCTCTAGAAAATGTATGGAAGGAAGAAATAAAGTTTTGCCAAGAATACAGAGCAATATTATAATAGAAATAATATCCCTAGGATCATATGCACAAATCAATAATAAGAGAATAACTTGACATGGGGAAATCCCCACACTAGCTAGCTCTTAATCATGTAAGAGAGCTTCTCATTATACCTGTGACCCTTATGTCACCATCCTAGAAAAGAAAATACAAAGAAATATATATATATATATATAGGCTCACTAACTAAGACCACTTAACTTTCAAGACTCAAAAAAATAATAATAATAAGATAAATAAAGGACATAATAATGAGGGGACTCCCCAAGGTCGACCACCTTGGGAGCCTCCCCATCACGTATCCCCACCCTCTCACATGGAAACTAGGCGCCAAGCATAGTTTAGTGGGAAAATCCAAAAAGGGCGTTGATTTGACTAAGGGATTGAATGTATCTTACATCATCCAACCACTAAAAAAAAATGATTACAGCTATGTGTCCTAGGTAGTCACGTGGACCTAGGAAGGATAAGCAGTGAAGAAAAAGTCAAATCAAAGCCTTAAACTAATTCAGATGCCAGCTATGGGAAAGTAAGATAGGCGCCAGTTTTAGAGGTAGGAATCATTAAAGGGGATAAGTATTAATGCTTAGATTGTAGTATTGGTTAGGGTCCAGTATTATTGGATGAATAAGCACGTCAAATAGGATTAGGGAGTAAAGAAGAAAGTGAGTCGTGTGGGATAGTAGTTAGGTAGGATAAATCTATAGGAGTATTAGGAAGAATGGTGGAAAGTTAGTAGGTAAATAGGATTGTTTCATTTTTATATATATTATGAAAAGTTTGATATTAGGTTATGTGAGAAATATTTTTTTATTAATGTTGAGTTAATGATTATAATGCTTTATTTTAGTTGGGTCTGGTGAAAAGGGTATGTAGAAATTTGGTAATGATAGAATTAATTGGGGATATAGAAACCATTAATATCCTTTTAATGAGATTTGAAATTATAAATAATTAAATATATTGAAAACATAATCATAACTCCCTAAATGATTATGGGTACTCTTCAAGTATTAAGTTCGTAGAAGGAAGTTGATATAAAAGAAGCTTTATGTGAAGTTGGGGGGGGGGGGGGGGGGTTTCTTGTTAGTATGAAAAGAACATTAGATGCATGCACGCCTAGCCAGTTTTAGAATTAGATAATTAATTAAATAAAATTAAAATGTTAGAATGAATAGAAAGTAACACATTATAGTAATTGGGAGTATGAGTTATTGTCAATTGAATTAAATACCTAGTCCAAGTACACCAATTTAGTTAACAAAGGATAAATATAAGAATTTCAGTAAATAGCTATACCTATATCCTATTAAAATGGATCAAAATTGGACATAGGTTGTAACAAGTAAGGTCACATATATACATATAGTAAGAAAAACTGAGATAAGGGCATCTAGAACAATTAGAGACATATTTTCAATTCACAAACATTTATCGCAACTACGTGGATACAAAATTGACAAGGATAAGATGTGAAATCAAAAAGATAATATTTTCTAGTTATAACTTGGACTTCCAATGAAGGTTAGAAAACTAACCAAATTTCCCTAGAAACTTGAGGTACTAAATGAAAGCAAATTCTTCGTCATAACTAAATTAATTATCTCCCATTCAATGACTAAATAAAGTAACATTCTGATAATATCAAAGGATATAAGTTATTCATGACATCCCATAGTTTGATAGAATACTCATAACAAAGTATGGGTCTTCTTATGTGCTATCCTTAGTTCATCTTTCAAAAAAAAAAAAAAAATTGGTTGTGTTTTATCTCATAAATTTTGGGCATGACAATATACACAATGAAGGCCCAAAATAGACCATTCACTTGATCAACAAGATAAGGGATGAATAGGATAAGAAAACATTAAATCTCTTAGAACTTAAAAAATTTCCTTTCACCCCTAGAAAATAGCATTCAAAAGCATGTAAAAGATGCAGAGTTATAGATTTCCAAGCCACCAATAAGTACCCTAGATGGCATGGAAGAATAAATGGCTGATATCTTTAGTGAGACACTTTCTCACACCAATCTTAAAGAGTCATAATAGGCATAGCTAGATAGTTCTCATGTTTTATAAAATGATGTTTTTGACAAACTATGAGAACAACATTTTAACCTTTGTCATTATTGACAAAAAGGTGGAGAAGAAAAAATAAAGGGGGGAAGAATATAGATGAATGAAAAATAAATAAAAGGGGAGAAGAAGAATGAACACAAAAGAGGAGAGTAAGATTGATAAAGGGGGAGAAGAGAACCAGAACAAATCATTCTAGGAGAAGGATAATACTAAAAGGGGAGTTATTGTCCAAATAAATAGAGGGAACAAAAGAGTCAAGCTAGAGGACCCTACATTGAGGGGAATTCTTCTTTTTTTTCACATAAAGACTTCCACTGGTATAGTCAAAGAGATGAAGGAGGAAAGGTCTAAGGACAAAGATTTTATCAAAGAAGGTCAAGGATGTTCAAATGTTTTGCCATCAATGCCAAAGGGGGAGTTTGTTGGACCTATCATGAAAATTGGCATGAACACTAGAGAAAGGTGATGACTATTACTTAACATCACGTAGTATTGTGATTGATTAGAAACTAGTTGAAAAGGATGACAGAAGACTTTAAGTATGAACAAGAACTAGTAGAGCCCTATACCAGTCAGGACAAAGAAATTGGTTACAATAGGTCAGACAAGAAAAATGATAAAATAAAATTGTCACAGGCAAAGAGTAAACATGATGATTCACCATTGATGTAACATAACATAGGAACATATAGGCAGCATGATGTGATAGGCTTCTATGATAGAGAATTCACGGATATAAAGGAGAGAAGCTACTTACAGGTCTATAGGAAGACTGATTGGCCTACCAATCTAGGTACCTACTTATAGGTAGTCACAAGTGTTATGTGACTAACATGTATATGTCATTAAAATTTTGAATCCATTGTGTGAGAAGGGAATTTTTAATGAGGTTTTGGAACCCATAAATTGGCAAGTGTAAATAGGTTTTTTACACTTCATTATCAAGTTGTTGAAGTTTTTCATATTGATGGTGTAGGAGCAAGGAGATTAGATTTGCAGAGTGAAGAGCCAAACAAAAGATAGGTTGTTAGAGATAGAAAGGAATAGGCAAGGGATATATGTGAAATAGAATTTTTCATAGGGAAATCCAAGGAAAATAGAGGATATTTGACAATATTCAACTTGATCAAGAAGATTTACAAGTAAAATTGTCACTCATTAGATCTATTGTATGTTTGTTTTCTTACCATTACAGCTAGTTGTAAGCTCTTAACTGGCATTCCTCATTAGTAAGTATTTGTAAATTCTCTAACAAGGTATCTCCTAGAAGGATTTTTGTAAATCATCTCACAAGGTTGATTTGATAACCTTATGTTAATCTTAACAGATTGCCAACATTCTTAACCAAATACATTCTTAAAAGAGCAGTTGTAGCCTTTAACAGGGCAACATTCCATGTGGAAAAATCTATGTGTCATTAATGTATACCTTCTTGTTTGAGTTTTCATAGTTCTATTGTATTGCTTTTATTATTACATTATTGTTTAAGCAACTAGTATTTAAGTCTGTTAATTTGGTAGCTCATCTAACTGATTGAAAGTTAGCAGTGATTCGCCCCCCTACCCACACCCCCTCTCATTGCTAGTTTGGAAAAAAAAAATTGTATTTACTAGTTAAAATATTAATAATTATAGTGAAACTAGACCTATTTGAGCTTGATTTTCAATTAGAGACAGACAAACAACTACCCATAACTCTTACAAAATACATCATTTGGAAAATTTCTTCCCTAATATTTTAAGTACATTATGAAAAAGTCTATTTTTATGAAGATCCAATGGTTTTAAACAAAATTTATGCTCTTTTTTATAAACTAGTAACCTTTAATCCTGAATATGACTTCTAGAAATATTTATTTTTTACACCATTCAAATGATGTTTTTCTTTGGACTTGTATTTTGAAAATTGTGTAAAAATTAAATTATCTTTCCATTGATATAAGTTTTAGACCCGTATTGTTCCATATGAGATTATACCATTCAAATTACTAAATTACATAGAGAAAGTACATTTTTTTAAAATGAAGTTATAAATTTTGAGATAATTTTTGCTATTATTAAATATTATTAATTTAAAAATTAATCAATTTTAAATTTATTAAATAATTAATATAATGATCTAATAAAAAATTTATTTATATTTTAAATTATAACTAAGATTCTAAGGGCATTGGAGTAAAGTTAGGTATTAATATTTTTTTTAAGGAAATGTTATGAAAGATTTTTATGTAACTAGGTACTTAATATTGAAGCATTAGTGAAATTAAAAATTAAATCATAATATGTCATAATTAGATTCATTAAATATATTTTATGTGTTATGTTTTGTTTGGGTGCATATTGTCCATTCGAGTAGAACATTGTCCTAGGTTGATTATGTCTTTTAGACTTGGTTTATTTTATGATTTAATATATTTCTCCCTTAGAGGTTATATTATGGAAATTTTGTAACCTTTTTCATGTCATTATTGACTAAAGTATGGTTCAAACTACATTGATTAGTCATGTTATGTATTTCAGTGAGTTTTCATCATTTCTACCCAGCCTTTGTTGAGAGTTAAGCTAATGTTTATGTAAACTCTTTGAAAGAATGCTTATGATGTTTTGGTTTGAGGACTAGAACATATTTTTTAAGAACTAAAATTTTATCATCATACTTTAATAAGATATATATATTTATTATGGATTGTGAGCTTATGAGAGGTTGTCTGGTAAGTCCTAAGGGAGTAGCTTACAATAAGAGTTTGGGGCCTAAAATGGTTAGTTATATGGTAACATATCATTAGTTTGGTAACAAGTGATAACTTAATAAACTTTGGTGATGATTTAATCATTAATAAGATAATTTTATTTCTCTTGCATATCTTGAGCCCTAGTATAGGCTAGGATGGGAGTGGGAGAAGATTCTTGATCAACGTATTGCATAGTTAGTAAGCCTTGTCTATATGAAATGGTACTGATGTCACATGGGTTACATTGAGGATTGAGGTCCAAAGTGACCAGTCTAGAATGACTCAATACTTGAGGGTTTGGGGTCTAATGAGATATCATTCTAAGGTAACTCAAGTAGTTGACCATGTGATGACACTCCCTAATATGTAGCCTAAGTCTTGTATGTATATTTTGCATTTGATCTAGTTGTTGTTATTTATTCATTGGTCGATATGTATCTAGTAGTGGTGTTTTACCTATTGGGTTTTATTTATTGGTGGTTATCACTTATTGTTGTTGGTTATTTAATTTTTTCTCATTATTTATTTGGTGATTAGTATTTGATTGGAAGTTGGTATTCATTCAATGATTATTCTTCATTGTTATTGGTACTTGTTTTGGAGATTGGTATATGGTTGTTGATTTTGGTATGTGGTGTTAGTATTAGGAAATTATTGTTGTTTTGACATGTGTTTTATTTTCTTATTAGTAGTTTGTGGTGCGCTTGAGGTGGAGAGCTTTTAGGATCCATTTCCTAGTAATTTCTTTTGTGTTAAGATAATTGTAGGAGGATCATACATTATCTCCTCAACATGGTGGGAGTGGGTCTGATCAGGTTACCACAAGGTTTGGAGGTAGTGACTCTTTTACCATTGAGATTCATGTAGACTTTCTCTAGTATTGGATGTTCCATTGTTGTAGTTGTATCATTTTCAAGCTTACATCTTGGAGACATTATCTACATTTAATTTATGTATCTATGTATTATGTATTTTTATCTAGAGGTCCTTATGGGATGAGGTATTTTAATGTATTGTATTTGATTTATCATGATATACCATGTAACGTGTACATTGGATGTCATGTGTCTGGATGTACTTTGTAGTATTGTATGTAATTTATGTATTCTTTTATGGGATCATGCATCAGATGTAGTGCCTATCCCTAGTTTGCTTTTATGTTATATTGTTTAATTCTTTTAGGTTGGCTTTCATGGTTATGTGATGTGATTTAGTGGTACTTGTTTACCTAATTTGGTTGATACTATTTAGATATTTGGATTATATATATGATGAGATACTTTATACTCAAAAATTTGATGTGTTCATGGTTATTCTTTTGATGATGATATTTTGCATTCTTCATATGGTGATTTCAGTTGCTATCATAATAACAATTATATGGATAATTTATATGTGGTTTTATAGTTACTTACCCCATACTTGTATGTGTATGGTGTACATGTATCTTTTACTTTATGTTTGATGTATCAAATATGGTGAAGGAAAGGAGTTGTATTCACTTGCTAGTTAATATCTACATGATGTACCACTCCCTGCCATTGTCTGTTCAGCTTAGATATATATGCATATGTACATATTTGGCTTTTATGCAGATTGTAGGTACTAGGCATCGACTTCCCTAAATTGCTAGAATATGTGTGTCATATCGTAATATCTCAATGGTAAAAGAGGGGAGATAGTTCTCAAGTCCAAACCCTAAAATATAGGAAAAGTATCTGACACTGTTACCTTTCTAAATTTGTCAAGTGACATGAATTTGAGATTTTTAAGAATAATAAAATCAACCAAAGAGATTATTAAATAATTTAATTAAACAAAAAATTATAAAGAAAAATCAATTTTATTATATTTGATTAATGGAGAAATTAATTAAATGAAAGAAATAAATTAAAAGATTTAATTAAAAGACAAAATTTGGTGTAATTATATTTATTTAATTTAACAATAATAAATTTAGAAGTTGCATTTAAATAATGGACTTTAAACTTTATTTTTAGTTAAATTAATAAATGTATTTTCTAAAAATATCTTTCTTATTTAAAATAAGAAGTGGGTATAATTTAAATAAAGTTTATTCTAATTAAAAGAAAAAAGCATGCACAAGGGAATTAAATAAATTAAAATAATAAAAGTTTATTTTAACGAGAAGCCTTTGCATGTTCAAAAAAATTGGAAACTCTAGGTAGGGTAAACTCTTTATTAAGAGATTGGAGCTCATTTCTACACACACAGGTTTTGGAGGAGCAATTTTGGAATTGAAAGGCAAGACTTTTTTGAAGGTTCAGGGTAATGAGATTTTCGCAAGCACAAAGTAATTACCAGGTTTATAGCATCAAACTGAGGTAGGGTTTTGTAGAACCATTATGGGAAATATCTCAAAAACAATTATCTTCTTCATGTCTCTTATATCAATTTTTCATATTGGATACATATTTGAATTCTAAAACCCTTATTGGTAAATTGATTGTTCTTCATTGCTTATACATCTATAAAAATGAAATTGAAACCCTCATTAGAAAACTTGAATGTAAGGAAGAAATTTGTACCTAGGGTTTGAAAATCAAGAAAAGATTATTGTTTAAGAGATTTGATTGGTTGTTGGTTGATTTCTATCAGATCTATAATTAAAATAGATTTTATATATATATTCGTTACCACAGTGTAAAATATTATTGTGGTAACTTTTGGCAAATCATATTTTGTGGGGGAGAGATTTTTATTGTATTTATTAAAAATATATATATAATTGGTTGGGTAGGGGCCACCCCACCCCCTCTCCCTAACTGCGGCTATGGAAGCCCACGCGTGGAAATTTGTTGTCATAGTAGCAAGTATTGTCATGGTAGTACCTTGCTATCATAGCAACAAGTACTACCGTGGCAGTACCTTGTTGTAGTGTTAGCCTACAGGCTTTAAAGTAAATGTGGTAGAAGTTTTTTTTTTTAGTTTTTAGTTTTTTTTTAATTATAAAGTAGTTTTTAATAAAAGTAGTTATTATTAAAAAAATTTAATGTATAGTTTAAAATTATAAATACTATTTTAAATAAATTTAGTCTTATTTAAGTTTTAATTTAGTGTGAAATATAATTGAGTTAAGCTTAGTTTAATTAAATTTTAGTTATATTTTAATAGTGTAAATTCAATTTTTTATTAAAATTATATTTGATATTTATTAAATATAATTATTATTTAATAATTGGACTTTTGAAAAAGAAAATATTACTAAATGGAAATCTTGTGTAAAGTTTTAAATAAACTATTTTGTTTTCCATGTGGATTATCATTGAACCCTAATAAATACATAGTTATTTGGAAAACGTAGATGCATTAAGTTATAAATATGAAACTTATATTTTGATTAATCTAAACTTGGAAACTATTATCAACTGGAAAAGCTTCGAAAATACAAACTTGAAACTTTATTGCAAATCAATTTTTAGGAAATTATAACAAAAACTAAAATGGTTGATCGACTACACTTATTTTATATACCTATCGAGGTTTTTGTGTTTATTCTTGTGATGGTTTTTTGGGGAAACCTAGTAGTTCGGCCAAATAAGATTGTTTACCAAAGGCCTGGAAAGTGATGGTTTTATGATGTTGTATGTGATATTGTTTAGTCACAATTATTTTATTCCCAACCATTGTGATGTATTCAAATTTTTCTGTGATGAGATTGAGTTCTTTTTTATAAGCTTGTGTATTGTAATTTTCTTGGTGTAACCTATGAGGTTTTCGATTAGTTATCTATTGGTGTTTTCTAATTGCTTGTATAGGAGTGAGGTGAATATTTTGATTTATCTATTGGTTTTTTCTAGTTGCTTGTATAGGACTGAGGTGAATATTGTGATTTTATGAGATATACGTTTTATGAGGTTAGGGCAGGTTATCTATGTGTATGTTGGGAAGTGGCTTGCAATGGAGATCGGAGCTCTAAAGAGGTTTCCTTAGGAACCCATTATAAGTTGTATTAATAAGTAATAAAATTTCATTAATGAGGTTTAAATGAATTAAAAGGATTCAGTCTATTACCTCTCCCATGCCTCGAGTACTAGTACAAGCAAGGATTGGGGTAGAGGGGATTCTTGGTTGTGACCTTCCCTCATTAGTATGCCTTGTCTATAAGAAAGGATATTGATGCCGCATAAAGTCACTAGGGGGTTAGAGTCCAGAGAGACTACCAGGGTAACCTTTGAGTTGACCCATGTGATGACACTTTCCCACATGCATATTAGGTTTCCTACATATCTTTGTTGCCTCTTGTATTAGATTTTTACTTGTGTATATGGTATCTTTGAGATAGACTGCTATCAGTATTCCTTGACCTAGATTCTTGTTATGACTTTTAGATTGTTATCCCTTTGAGACTTGAGATGATCTCCTCAATATGGTGGGAGTGGGTCATTTCAATTCCATGAGGTCAAGTGGTAGTATATCTTATACCATTGAGATTTGACAGATGGATGTCGATGGTCGATGTACCTTGTGTAGTTGTTTTATTCTTCTTATCTTGTGATTATGTTTTATGGTCATATTTTGGTATACTGTACTTTAATTATTTGAGATGCTATGGGATGTTGTGTCTTATCATGATGTATATTCTTTTAACATTTCATACCTTGTGATGTGTGCAGAGGATGAGTATGTATTTTGGTTATGCAATGTGGCATCTTATGTACTTGTATATTCTTTCATATGATTTTATACCTATGGTTATTCTATGACATGGACTTTGATTATTTATCATATTTAATCTTAATAAAACTTATGTGTGTGATTCAACATTATGGGACCCTTGAGAGATGTAACTATTATTGTACTGCTTATGCATGTATGTGAGTTTTTGTTTCCACTTTGTTAAATCTTGATTGTTTTAATCTTTCAAAAAAAAGGTTTAGCAAACTTAGTGACTTTATGGGTTAATTTCTCTTGGGTTCCCTAGCACAATGTAACAAGGGATATTTCAATATAGCTATGGACATTGCACTTACGATTAAATCTAACTAATAAAACTATCATGAATTTGATTCAATGTTAAGGAACCATTGAGAAATTTAAATTGAAATTGTATTTCTTTATGCATATGTGAGGTATTTTTAATATATTTCTTCTGCATTGATATTCATTATTATCTTGATGTTGCATAAACTATTAAGAAAAAAATTGTTCAATAAACATTGTAACTTAATAGGCTGAATTCTCTTAGGTTCCCTAATGGGGAATTACACAACCTAATTATCATTTGTATTCTTGTATAACAACCATTGTGTTTCTTATACCTACATGTATAGTTATTGTGTGGTAATTTTTAGCAAATCTTGCATTAATTGTGGAAGAATGGTAATGTATTATGCATAGTCATGTTATGTGTCATTGTCACCAAACAGTGAATTAAATTAAAATTCTTATTTAAATATCTTATACATTGATTTTATATTTACTGGAAAATATGTCATATATGTAGTTAAACTAATCGGGCTTAAATTTATTGTATGTTTGAAATTTTAAAAACTTAATTTGGACATTTTGAAGGGTCATGTCTTAGGGTTTTAATTTTATTTTTTATTCTTCCAAAAAGTGACTTTTTATTGGAAAATTAGAGTTCGCTAAAAAAATACACTTAATTATTTATTTATTTCTTGTTCTATAAGACTACATGTGTATATTTGAATTGGGAAGTTGGGGAGATTTCTTGGGAAAACAAATTGTGGGTATTTTCTTGGAAGAATTATTAGAATATGTTTTGCCAGTTTTTTGGATTTTATTTCATCTTTTGTTTTGTACAAAATTCATTTTCACGCTTGAAGGGTTTCAACAAGTTTGAGGTAGAAATATTAAATTTTTAATTATTATTATTATTTGGTACATTACTACCATTACAAGGGTAATGCCCTCCATTCATTTTCAAAGTGAAAATTATAGAATAATAATAAGCAACCCTCCCCTCCTAAATAAATTCAATTTTTAGAAAAAATTACCCACTACTCTGATTGCTTCTCCTCAGATCCTAACATTCTACCTACATGTGACCATGTATTATTAATGCAATGACTTGTGTACAAGGAACACCAAGTTTCTTACTCCAATATCCTCTGGGGTTTAATCCTTCAACCTACTATTTTTGTCATTTTTCTTTTCCCCTTAGCCTTGTGAAGATTTCATGTAGAGCCATGCTTGTCACTTATCTCAAATCATTTAAAGTTCTTTCCTTAGCATAGCAAGTTATCGAGTGGAAAATTTTGGCCCTAAAATAATAGGATTGTGAAGAAAGAAAATGAGATTTGAAGGTTGAATTGTCTTTTTCCAAATGAAACAATAATAATATGTAAAGTCATCCATTGATATATATGTTAATCATATTTCATTTGGCTTAATGGCATGGTGCAGTGGCTAATGCAGTCTAAATCACCCAAATATTTGCAAAGCATGTCATCCTATAGTATCTCTATGTCTAAGAAAGGAAATTTTCTCCAATTTATAAATATTCTAGTCTTTCTTATGAGAGAAAAAATGTATCTCTATCTTGATTAATCAAGTCTACAATTGAAGCCTCCACATCCCATCTTGACAAAAATTTCTCTAACCCTACAAGTTCCACTATCAAATTCAACAATTTGTGTGCCTCTCAATTGGATTCTCTATATACATGGGAAATGTAAAATTCCTCAAACTTTGGTAATGTCCCCACTATTAGGGTTAGTTTAGGATAAGTAATATCTACAAAATAAATGTTAGAACTTAAATAATAATAAATCTAACTATAATATTCTACCATATATCTTAACCCTGACCTTAAAGACATGTCTAAGTCAGGTTTTCTAACCCTTAGTTATTTCAACATCTTTCCTGGGTCATAAACCTTAAGATTCTTCCATGGGACATCCTCTATCCAAGGCCAATCACATATACATATGTTGACATCATCATAATATTATGGCATATCAATCTCAAGTATGTCAGTAAGATGGAGATTATAACAATCTCACATACCAACATTATAAAGATGATGAAAATCTTAGTCATGTTGGTCAGATGGAGATTATTAATCTCACATACCAATATTATAGAGATTCCTTAGGCATGTCAAAGATTACATGGATCTCACATACCAACATTATAGAAATCAAATTAATATGGTTGTGTCATTCAAATAAAGATTATAAATCTCTCATACCAACACTGTTAAAATTTTGGATAAATGTGTTCCCTCCCATAAGGAATCATTTGAAATCTTCATAAAACATAAAATATATTTCTTAATTAAACACAATGGCATTCATATATTATCTATTTCCAATCTCTCTCTCTCTCTCTCTCTCTCTCTCTCTCTCTCTCTCTCTCTCTCTCTCACACACACACACACACACACACACACAGAGTATAAAAATAATAATAATAATTTACTTTATAAACAGACCTCAATAGGGTAAGTGGATAATGCTTTTTCCATCTTATTTGGTTGCCTTAGTCCTCATGTTATTGTTGAGCTATCATTTTGCATGATTTTGAATGGTAGGGATCCTTTCAAATTCCTCTCTTGAAAAGCTAATTAAGGATCAACTTCAAGGTTCTAGGCGATCTTGTGATCTACTAAAATTTGCTCAATTGAAGATAAATGTGTATGTTCACAAGGAGGCCTTTGTTAGTTCTGAACAATTATGGATAATCTGTTTGATCTATTTTTCTTTGAAAAAGTAACCACAAAAGTGATATATTTTTGGTATTTTTTTTATGATGAATGCAATTTATCGATGCAACTATATGAATTCATATTTTAACCAAGTGTTAGAAAATAAAATAAAAAAGATAATGTAACAAGAGATTAAATAAAATAACTTGAAAGGCAAATTCCTAATAGATATAAACCACAATAATGACATATCTGTGAATTAAATCATCACAAAGATTAGGTAGGAAACTAATGAAATTAGGAGCAGTGCTTCCTCAACTCTACTGATGCAATTTTCGATGAGAACTCAATAATAATTGAAAGATCTTTCATGTTTCATCAAATTGCAAGGCCATGAAAAATGCACACATGTGATACAAGATGTTATGCAAGAACAATAGGTCAGAAAAATTTGTTAACATGAGGCAAGCACCAAAACTAAAAGGTCATGCAATCATAACAACACAACAAAACCATTGGCTCTATTATTATTCATGAACATGCATTCACAAAAAATAACACACTCTAGCAAGAATAACTACACTCAAAATTAGAGCACCAACAACATATATTATTGCATCAAAATAATGCCCTAGAGTACATATTACATCCATGTATTTATAAGAAATCATCTCCTCCCTTTGTGTTAGGAGTGAGACTTCTTAAAATGCAAGCACATGCCAAAAACTAAAAAGCAAATCTAATTATATACAAACTAACTCTCTAAATGGTGCTAAGTAGGTCTCCACCCCTATTTATATTCATTAATGGGTGCATGAGCCTTTACATGACACAAAAGAATAAAAGGATGAGAAGATAAGAATAATGTAGTTGCAAGATGATCTAGGAGTCTCTAGAAGCTCTAAAAATTGAATCTTGGCCTTCTCTAGGCATTTATGGGAGTTGAATTGTCACCAAAATGCTTTTCTAGTGCATGGAATGCTCTAAATTAAGATCTGGCAGTTAACTATCAGTGCATTACTTCTTATTGAAAATTGTTGGTGCACTCGCACTCCTGTGCACCTTGTTGGCAAGTTCTGAAAAATCCAAAATTCTTCTTAGTGTCAAAACTAAATTTCCAACATCTGAGATTTCTTTCCCTTTAGACCAAAATGATGTATGAATACTTCCTCCTAAACTTCTCTTTTATTTTTGCCACTTTTTTAGCATCTAGAAAATCGAGACCCTAATACTTATTCTTCACTACTTATTGGTAATTATTCACTTCAATCCTTGTTTTTGCAAAATCATCAAGCTTGGTGTCCAGTTCCAATAGAGCTTCTGTAGTCTTGAAGGCTTGTCTGATGTCATCTTTTGATGAAACTTCTTTAAATATAACTCTAAACTATTGAACAACTGATTGCACTGCAAAAAGCTTGGTCTTTGACTCATCCTCAAAAATCTCAAGGCTAGCAGCATTGTAGTATCTCTCCACTTCCAAAAACTACTCTTGAGCCTTATCTTTAATCCATTGGATTTCTACATGCAATCCCTCCATAACCTTATTGCCTTCTGATATTTTCTCTATCCAATCATCTAACTTATCAATCTCCTCAACTACATATACCTCCATTAATGTTTGACACCTTTAACCTTTGATTAATTTCAAAGCTTGTAGGTCATTTTCCCAAGTATGAACTTCATCCATTAACCCAAAATCTTGGTTCACTATGGATACCAACTTGTCAACACTCGACTGGATATGGTGTAACAAACTTAAATTTCCCTATATTATTTGTACACCTTTTCCTTCAAAATTGTCACACCATTGCTGATATGCTTCCAAAAATGGATCTAATTGTGTTGCTCATGTCCCTCTTCTCTATAATGCTTCTAAAAAAGTGATTTATGGATTCTCCAGGTCCATTAGGCCCACAACTTCATGTGGATAGTCTCTTAATATCTCATTTTGCTTCTGCAATGTTTTCAACTCAGACTCATCCCACTCCATATGCTTGAACACCTCTTTCATCCCTGTAGTTCATCACTTCTACAATGTCTATTATGGGTCTCCCCAACATAACCTCCTTGATTTGATATTCTTTAGGAGTCAATTTTCCAATGTTAGCATGTAGAGGAGGAATGGCTATATGTGCAAGAAAGTCCTAATCTTGGATCTTCATTATGAAGGCTAGTTTTTGTGCATCACCTATTGGTGGCTCAGGCTTCCTGATTGCTTTTGCTAATTCCTTCATTCCATCCTCAACCTGTTAGATCCAACTACATTTTCTAATGAAACATGACCTCCATTTTTGGCCATGTCAGTGTGGTTCCCATGGTAGACATGTATTTTTTTGAAGAGGTTGTTTCCACTGCATGCTCCTTCCCCTTATCAATCCTCTCTAGAATCTTTTCTCATTGAGAAAGCTCTATAGTTTGAGTCTCTATATCTAGTTGGGCTAAGGTCTTATTCTCTGTATTTTAAGGAGTTTATTGAGGCTCTTCAAGTATTTTCCCTTCCTCAGATACTTCATCAACATATAGTTGTTGTGGCTCCCCTTTTTTGTGGCTCTATCACTTGTTCTTCTTATTTTTTAGCCTAAGGAAGTGGAGTCACTAATCCCTTATCCATAAATGCCAACTCCTGAGATGGTGGTGGTGGAATGCCCAGAGGTCCTTGAGGTAGAGGCAAAATTTGATTATATACCTCTCCTAAGGGTTCACTCATGGGAGTATCTCTTATTTTCTCTTCCACCATCTTAGTACGCACTACATAAAGTCAAAGTTAGAGAGGTTGAAGGTATCAATTTCTTTCCCTTCCATATCATCTATCCATTTTTGTTACTCATCTTTTGATGTTGATACCTGGATAGGATCCCTTGGAGCAGATGGAGGTGTCACTATGGAGCTTCTTCTCCTCTCTTCCTCTATGGCCCTAGCCAAATGGGTTCTTTATCTTAGGGGGACAAAATCAATTTGCTCCCCTTCTTCTTTGGCCTCCACTTCTAGGACTTTCTCGGTCACTTGTGGGGACATAGTGTTTTTCTTCCTTAATCTTCTTCTCTATGTTCCTACCATAGTTAATTAAAACCTTTCCTTTTTGGGAGCTAAGGGGGAGGCTTCTTCCTCTGGTGTTACCATTGGTGGTACCCTCTTCTCCTCTACCTACTCTTCCTCTACCTATTCTTGTTGTGAAGGCACTTGTGGCTCTTGTGCAGGATCTTGAGCTTTAGACTCAGCTTAAGGCTCTTCTTGTTTAGGTTGTATGTGTTCTTATTGAGGCACTTGGGCTTGAGTTACTTGTCTGGCCTTAGAAGGTACTCTTTTCCTTTTCATGACCCTATCAACTCTAGAGTACTCAACCTCCCTCTCATGTTGGTTCACCATTTCCAACCTTACTAGGGATTGAGCAAGGAAGGTTGGCACTATGATTAATGCACCTTTTCTTTTAATTGGTTGTACAGTTGCTTCTAGGGGAATAGCCTAAGGAACTAGATCCATTCTAAAAGGTTTCTTGATCCATTCCTTTGTCAATTAGACTATATGCCTAGCCCAGTGATTTATATATGCATTTTCATCCCTTCCAATTTCTACATTCATTATTGGTCAGTCATAGATCTTCTCCCTATTATATAAAGGCTCTATAATGTCTTTGATATTCTTTTCAATGGATTTAAGAGGAATCTTCATCTTCATCACCTTTTCTAACAGATATAGAGTCATCCTACAATAATCCCTTATCTGAATATCATAGTCATCTACTGCATTCATCCAGTGGTCTTCTAATGCATCCTCATGTATGAACTCTTTCCCTGCCAGGTGTTGTACCATCCCAATGTTTTCAAAGTAGGGGCAAGGGGATTTGTACTCCTCCAAGGGATATTGATCCCACTCAAAATTAAAGGTGACAATATCTTGCTTTTGTTTCACATCAAAAGAACTAACTATGATGGGCCAAACCCATGTCTTCTTATGTTTTCTCCTCACTCTGTCATATACAAAAGTGAGTTGATGTGCAATCTCCAGAATAATGAGCCTATCTTATGGATATCTTGGGAGCTTCTTTGGGTTTTCTAGAATATAGGCTACCCTAAGATAGGTAAATTTTTTTAATTCAATGTAGTAAGCATTGATCTTTGTGATCCTTTCCATTACTTCTACTGACATTCTTTTGGTGCAATCACCCTCTATAAATCTAATAATTGTGAAGATGAAGCCATCATTCATCACCTTGTATTCCACATTCTACTTTGAGAGATTCTTCTTCCCCAATTATGGATATACAATATGGAGCCAAGCATTAGCATCTTGCATACTTACCTTTTTGTAAAGTCCTTGGTAATCTATGGTTTGAGATGCTAGTAAGTACACCATGTATGATGTCATTTATAATTTTGGATTAGCTTTAACAGCTACAAGTTTCTCATCATAGTTATCACTTAGGATGGTGGCTAGTTAATTGGCATCATTGTCATTCTAATGGTTTCTATAAAGTGGACCATCCAGGTTTGAAGTTGTCC
Source organism: Cupressus sempervirens (assembly GCA_028749045.1). Classification (NCBI taxonomy): domain Eukaryota; kingdom Viridiplantae; phylum Streptophyta; class Pinopsida; order Cupressales; family Cupressaceae; genus Cupressus; species Cupressus sempervirens. The sequence goes on from CM053792.1 coordinate 600,353,217, forward strand.
TGCTACAAGAAGTCCCATAGCTCTGCTCAAAAGCATAATTGCATATCCAATGTCATCCTTCATATACCCCCTTTTCATATCAACTTTTCCTACTCGATGACCCACTGGTTTTTTATTAATAAGCAAAGTAAAATTGCACTTTTCTTTATCATATGTTATCTTTTTATTTTGATCCACCCTTGGAAGATGGAATACTTTCTCAATGTTCCAGGTTTGGAGGTCTAGGACTATCTCTCTTGTGACACTATTGACAACCTTTCCTTTGGATACATAGTGTTCTGCAAGGGTCATTATTAGTTATGAGGACTAGACTGAAGTTCAGTGAGATGCTATATTCACAATGCCTAAATGCATAAGTGTTGATACCAAAGAAAAACTCTCTTTAGGCTTGTTGAAAATTGTGAGGAATGCATTCTAGTATATATACCTGAGTTTTGTATCCTTTATCTTGGTATGTCCAATTTGAAATCTTGACTTTCTTGGGCCCCTTGGTACTTTAGTGCTACTAGTTTTAGAGATATGTTTTCTACCATTGAAGAGGATGATAATGTCATCTTATCTGGACAAGAAAGGAAAACATTAGTTTGGAAAGCTAGAAATTGACTTAAAACAAACTCTATTTTACTTAGACAATGGTCAAAATCAATTAGAATACAACAAAAATAGTTAAATCCCTCCTCAAATGCCCTAGTATGCACTTTAGTGCACCTACCATATTAGAAATAGATAATATTAAGAGAGGCGGGGGGGGGAAACGTAGTGCAAGGTAGGAAAATCCCCAAAGGAGATGTCCTAGCACCCAACAAATAACCACACAATGGAAGAATAAATAATAATATAGATAATTAGATCCACAATAATGCTAATTCTCATAATATAATCATAAGATTTACATATAATATGCCTAGTTGTAAGGCCTTCTGAGTTATGGCCAAATAGGTTGCAATTACAATAGTAATTCTGCAAGATCCCTCTAGATCCAATCCCAACTATAGCTAGTCCAAACCCACACTCTAGTAGAAACCCCCAAGGAAGATCTCAACTTGTGCTCGCAAGCCCACCAATAAATGTCCTTGTTTTCCAAGCTATAGCTGCTAGCCCTTCTCAAACATAATCCAAGATCCAAGTGTAAATTACCTCACATTTGGCCCTCTATCCACACACTCTAGAAAAATTTGCTCACTTAGATATTCCATCTTGCATGCTCTTCTCCAAGGTGGATCCCACACTCTATGTGACTCACTCCACCAAATGAATAATGACAAGAAAAACCCCTCTACTTATACCAAACCATGCCACAAGTCGGCCTCTAGAAAGTTATAGCAAATAAACCCTCAAGCCACAAGTTGGCTTAGCAAGTTACATTAAATAAACCCTCTAGCCACAAGTTACATTTAAGAATGCCACCTATTAAATGTCTTTTCCCTCTTTTCTTGATTTTTATTTATTTAAATTTATTTTTCTTCTAATTTTTGTCACTTTCTCTCTCCTCCAATTTTTTTCTCCCTCTTTATTTTGCTAATGCAAGATGCTCCTACATTAGACTCCCCAGGTAGATAAAAAAGTGTTTCCCACACTTTGATGCCAAAAGAGATATCTACAACCATCTTCATCTTCACCAAATGCTTCCACTCCAACAAAGACAAGAAAACCAACATGAAAGTCATCCACATTTTCATCACTCTATCAAACACCAGAATCAAGCAACCATCCAATCAACATGCTCACTCCCATGAAAAAATTGAACATAATACTTGATCAACAAACCCTCATCCACATCAGCAACTAGTGAATCCACACTAGTAGAAACAAACTCCATATCAGTAGCAATATGTAGATCTCCATGAACACATTCAAACACACAACACTAGTGCTCTCATTGTTCACAACAAGATGCTCTGCAACATACAAGTCACTACAAACAACAACTAGATCATCCACAACTGAGTGCTCTACAATCTCCATGTCAGACTCAACTAACTAATCATGAAAACCAATCTCCATCCCAACATCAACAAGGTTAGAAATATCCTCTACAACAACTTCTAGTTACTCTATAGGTTTTGTATCAAACTCCATAAATTGATCAACAAAAGAAACCTCTTCCACCTTGTCCTTGCTATGTCATCTCCTCTCTTGAACAAGTCTTCTAACCAGTTAGATAACTCTCTTCTGGATTGGTAGACTCCAACTCCAGTAGCATACAGCTTTCTTCTTTGGTTCCTTGACTCTTTTAAAAAAAGAAATATCCACAATAGCATCCACTCAAGCTATTGTCTCATTAATCCTCCTCTCTACTATATCATGGAGATTCATAATCATCCCAGGGTCCAATCCTCTAGGAACCATCTTGCAAGATCTTTGTAAGGCCTCTACAAAAAAAAGTCACCAACAAATCAATCTTCCTGAACAAGATCAACCTTCTATCTTTGCAACCATAGATCCATCTACATATCCTCCCAAGGTCCTGGTGCAAATTGCCTCAACTTTAGTGATCTTTCTACACGCTCGGGAACAACCTTCGCTCTGATACCACTTGATGCAGTGCAAGGTAGGAGAATTCCCAAATGAAATGTCCTAGCCTCTAGAAAATAACCATAAAATGGAAGAATAAATAATAACATAGATATTTAGATCCAAAAAATGCCAATTCTCATAATATATTCATAAGATTTACATCCAACATTCCTAGTTGTAAGGCCTTCTGGGTTACGACCAAAGACATAAGAAATTACAATAGTAATTCTATAAGATCCATTCACAACTCTAGCTAGTCTAGACCCATACTCTGGTAGAAACCTCCAAGGAAGATCTCAACTTGTGCTCACAAGCCCACCAAGAAATCTCCTTGCTTTCCAAGCCATAGCTACTAGCCCTTCTCAAACTTAATCCAAGATCCAAGTGTAAACTACTTCACATTCAACACTCTATCCACACACTCTAGAAAACTTTTCTCACATAACTACTCCATCTTCCATGCTCTTCTCCAAGCTAGATCCCACACTCTCTATAACTCACTCCACTAAATGAATAATGACAAGTCAAAGCCCTCTACTTATACCAAACCAAGCCACAAGTCAGCCACTAGCAAGTTACATTAAATAAACCCTCTAGCCACAAGTTACATTTAATAATGCCACCTATTAAATGCCTTTTCTCTCTTTTCTCCATTTTTATTCATTTAAATTTATTTTTCTTCTAATTTCGTCACTTTCTCTCTCCAATTTTTTTTTTAGTTTTTTTCTCCCTCTTTGTTTTCTAATGCAAGATGCTCTTGCATCAGACTTCCCATGTAGATAGAAAAGAATGTCCCACACTTTGATGCCAAAATAAATATATGCAACCATCTTCATCTTCACCAAAGGCTTCCACTCCAATAGAGACAAGAAAACTAACATCTAAATCATCCACATTTGCATCACTCTATCAAACACTAGAATCTCAACCATCCAATCAACATGCTCACTCCCATGAACAAACTAAACATAATACTTGATCAAAAAAACCCTCATCCACATTAGCAACTAGTGAATCCACACCAATAGCAACAAACACTATATTAGTAGCAATATGTAGATCTCCATGAACACATTCCAAACTCACAACACCAGTAGTCTCATTTATCACAACAAGATTCTCTACAACATACAAGTCATCACCAACAACAACCAAATCATCCATGACCAAGTGCTTTGTAATCTCCATGTCAGACTCAACCAACTAATCATGAAAATCAATCTCCATCCCAACATCAACAAGGTTAGGAATATCCTCAGCAACAACCTCCAGTTTCTTTATAGGTTCTATATCAAACTCCATAAACTGATCAACAAAACCGACCTCTTCCACTTCATCCTTTCCATGCCATCTCCTCTCTCAAACAAGTCTTCTAATTGGCCAGACAACTCTGTTCTGGATTTGTAGACTCCAACTCCAGTAGCATACAACTTTCTTCTTTGGTTCCTCAACTCTTTTAGAAAAATTAGTATCCACAATAGCATCCACTTGAGCTATTGTTTCATTAATCCTCCTCTCCACTATATCACAGAGATTCACAATCATCCCAGGGTCCAATCCTCTTGGAACCATCTTCCAACATTTTTGTAAACCATCTACCAAAAAAAGTCACCAACAGATCAATCGTCCTGAACAAGATCAACCTTCCATCTTCACAACCATAAATCCATCTACATGTCCTCCCAAGGTCCTAGTGCAAACTACCTCAACTTCGGCGATCTATCTACATGCCCATGAACAACCTTCACTCTAATACCTCTTGACATAGTACAAGGTAGGAGAATCCCCAAAGGATATGTCCTAGACCCTAGAAAATAACCACACAATGGAAGAATAAATAATAATATAGATAATTAGATCAAAAATAATGCCAAATATTAGAATATAATTATAAGATTTGCATCCAACATGCCCAACTATAAGGCCTTCGAGGTTATGGTCAAATACATAAGCAATTACAATAGTAATTCTACAAGATCCCTCAAGATCCAATCCCAACTCTAACTAGTCCACACCCACACTCTAGTAGAAACCTCCAAGGAAGATCTCAACTTGTGCTCACAAGCCCACCAAGAAATCTCCTTTCTTTCCAAGCTACAACTACTAGCCCTTCTCAAACTTAATCCAAGATCCAGGAGTAAACTGCCTCACATTCGACACTCTATCCACACACTCTAGAAAACTTCACTCACTTAACTACTCCATCTTCCATGCTCTTCTCTAAGCTGGATCCCACACTCTCTGTGACTCACTCCACTACATGAACAATGACAAGACAAACCCCTCTAGTTATACCAAACCAAGCCACAAGTTGGCCACTAGCAAGTTATATTAAATCAAACCCTCAAGCCACAAGTTGGCTTAGCAAGTTACATTAAATAGACCCTCTAGCCACAAGTTACATTTAATAATGCCACCTATTAAATGCCTTTTCCCTCTTTTCTCCATTTTTATTTATTTAAATTTATTTTTCTTCTAATTATGGTCACTTTCTCTCTCCTCCAAAAATTTTATTTAATTTTTTTCTCCCCCTTTATTTACTAATGCAAGATGCTCCTGCATCAAGGGGTAAATCAATAGTCTACAAACCTTTGCCCACAACTAAATATTGCTAATTACTTTATAACTTGCATATGAAAGTAAACCAACAATGTTGAACAATAAATATAGCCATACACGTAGAGAACTCATAACACCATTATTTGTTAACTAGGGAAACCTTGGCCAAGGGAAAACCCTAGTAAGGATGATATCCACTAGATGATTCACCAAACAATAGGATCATGTTAACGATATTGACCCTGTTAGGAGTCTATGAAGTACATATAGTGTCTCGAGTCCATGTTAGAGGACTAGGCCTTGTTAGAAGCCTCAACCCTATTAGGAGTTGTTACAACCCTATTAGGAGTTGTTACAACCCTATTAGGAGGTTGTAGATCAATTACAATAAATGCAAGAAGAGCTCATTGCCCTAACATGCAATTATACAATTCAGTTCCTTCACATAATAGATATAGATGCAATAATTGGTTAATGTTGTAACTCGCAGTTGCTCTAATCTTACATCAAATTTCACATCACATAAGGCTTGCAGATAGTTCTCAAAGTAGTTTGCATGTCACATCTAATCATGCAAATTCCACAATATCTACACGCTACACACATTTATTGCACAACGTACTTTCCCATTATTTGCGCAACATAAGATCTTTACTTATACCTTGCACATTCACAAATTGTTGCTTAATCAGCTTCCATGTCTTCACACGCTTGACATAATATAAAATAATATTCACATTTTTGTCTTGACATGACTTAGTAATTATTTTGAAATAAAAACAATTTCTTAAGTCGTACAGCTCTATTTTCTACTATGCTTTGTTCTGCATTGTTAAATACCAGCATAGTTAAACTTACTATAACTTGTGTTGTACTAATTGTACACACATGTGTATTGGTATACATCATCATGATAATGTTACAAACCTTTCTTCAATTTTTTATAAGCTAACTCTTTGTGCATTGTTCATACCATTAAGATCTATCCACTATACTCCTACAAATTGTCTAATACTTAGACAATTTTTTGTCTCTGAATGCATAAATGAAATGCTAAGTATATGTTGCCATAAATGACAACCATCAAAACATCTAATTGACCATATTTCCAAAAACCTCCCTCTTTGGCATTGATGGAAACATTTGGGAAAATTGGCTAGGTCCCAAAATGATGTCATACAAAACGAAAGAAAATAAAGTAACTACACACAAATTGACTTCAAAACATAACAATTTTATTCCTATTTTGATGGATCATTACATTCCTTATCACTCCTTTACATTGATAAATATAACATAAGCTCCCCCTTACATATACATTTACATCTATACAATTTTCCTCTAATAATACTCCCTCTTTGACATCAATGGAAAAGGTGTCAAAATTGTATCACAAAATTTGTTTCCTGATGTTGATCAACTCGTCATTCTAGATATGAAATCTACAAAGTTAATCTTCAATCTATGGAAGTCCTTCTTCTAGTAGCCTTTGACTATATCTGATATACTGATGAGTGCACAAAGTGCATAGGATGCCACTTCAACTACGCTCAAGTCAATATAGGAAAAATTTTCATAGAAATTCTTTATTGAAAGGTATTCCTCCAATTACCTCTATAAAATTATGACCTTAGGTTGCAAATATTCTCTGAGAATAGAAAATATTCTTATTACCTTCCCCTTGTCAAATTCAATGCTTTTGATGGCATTATGGATCTTCTCAATCTTATTCTTGGAGTCTTTAATTCTAATATCTGGTTGCAATCTAGTAGTGAGTGATTGAAGCTCACTCATATGGCCTTTTATTTTTGCATCAAAATTAGATAAGTATAGGACATTGCACACTATCCATACAAATTCTTATCTTCAACAATACAATATCTCAATTCCTTGATGTTTCCATCAAGTGCCTTCAAATCATTGCACACATTAGTACACACTATGTTAAATAGTGTTGTATTATGATTACTATGTGTTTGTGTTGCTATTACTTTAGCTAAGGTTGTGAATTTCTCATCAAAGGTTTTCACCAACTCTTTTGCCTTGGCTTGCAAGTCTAGATTAGCTACATTTGTAGAAATTGTCTTCTACATGCACTCCAAGACTTTAGCAAGAGTCTTCTCCAAAGACTTTACAGATTTTTTTTTCTCAAACAATTTTCTCAAAGTGCCCAATAGCTCTTTCTAGTCTTCATCATCAGATGGAATAGGTACTAGTGTTCCAGTTGCTAATACTACTAAAGATATAGTAGTCTTTATTTTTTCCTCTACACTCTTCTTTTCCTCAACTTCTTTCTTTTTCTTCTCTTCTTCTTCTTTCTCCTTCTTCTCCTTTTCTTCTTTCCTCTTCCTTTCATGTTCTTCTTTCATCCCCTTTTCTTCATCTTCTTTCCTTTTCTTTTCTTCATGTTCCTTTCTCTTCTTTTCTTCTTCTTTCTCTTCCTCTTCATCATCAGAACTGGTATTGGCAATGATATTTCCAATAATATTTTCCTCATATGCTACAAATGGATTCTTCTTTACGTCCAAAATTATGTGTGTACTATCCACTTGCATGGATTTAGCACCCATAACAATGTGAGGTGTAGATAATGTTGGTGTATTCCTTCTGCCTCTTCCTCTTCACTAGAAGGTGTATTTGTCTATACATATAATGGACTATCAACCTTTTCTTGTGCACTCTCCTTGGGTACTGAGAACATTTATTTTACTATAGCCTCCTTTGTTTCTCACCTTACCTCCTCATAATTTCCTCCCATCAGAAGAATTGCTCTTCTTTTGTTCCTTAGCGAGGGCTCAATACCATTCAAAATTTTCTCAAATTCCTCTTTTGATTGAACATCACATAACTTATTTATGAATGTGATCCTCATATTCAAATCTTCTTCTACTACCCTTCTCTTTCTATTGATCAACCTATTATATAGGTCTTTAGGAATTTTATTTTGAATTTTATCAAATCTTTTATTCCTCGTAATCATATTTCTTATTATGGCATTCTCTAATTGCCACCTATTTATGCTACTATACGTGCTATAAAATTTATTCAACTGAACAAAATTGTCATCATTTATAATCTTCATGTTCAAATTCTCTACCTTTGGTTTTCATTCTTTATTGCTTCTGGTTGTCTTCACTTCCTAGACATCTTAGTCAATGGGTTTATCTTCATCATTATCATTTGAGATTTTAGAACTACTAACTTGCATGGTTTTCCTCCTTTTGCTAGGTTCATCATTAATCTATTTTACTCTTTTCTTTCCTTGAGGTGTACGTTCTTGCTTAACCTTCACTAGTCTCCCTAACTTCCTCTACATAGTAGATGCATCCACCTCTGACTGCCTCCTTGATTGCTCATAGCTTGCTCTTACATGTTGCACTTGTGCAACTACTACATATGGTGCAATGGGAATTTGCACACATGGTTGTGGCACCGTTACTCCTTTAGAAGGTCCTACTACTGCAATAGGTGTTTCTACCAACACTTTTGTCTGCCTACTAGCTTTCATCTCTAGCACAATTCCCTTTATTTCATTGAATTGATGCCTAGTCATGCTAGATTCCTTGAGTATGGAATCTATCTCCTTCTCTACTTTCTTCTTACGCTCTTTACTATGGAGCTCAGACTCTACAATCCTTGACCTTTCATCATATGTTCCCCATCTAGGACATCATATTTCTTTCTTAGACTCGATTATGGTCTATGCATACCCTTCAATAAGTTTTACATTCATCTCAGAGCCCATAGGCTCAATGAACTTTACTCTAGGTATCACTGCTTCCATGCAAGTGTTGTCAATTTCCACCATGAAGCAGAAATCATCCTTATACTTCTTTACCATAGAGGGAGGTATTCTATACCTCAATTTCATCTCAGACTGAAAATTCTTCATCATCCTATCAAAATCAATGTCTCTAACATTCTTAGGTTTAGATCTATAGCTTAGAGTTACAATCTTCATTGTGCACTTTCTACTATCCCAATTAATTACTCCAAGAAACTTGTTAGTAACATAAAAGAATAAATGAATCAATAAGGACTCAAATCTAAATATTGTGCTCTTTGTTTTCATTATCTTTGCAATATTATCCAAAAGTTTCTCTTTGATAATGTCACACAAATTTACTTTACTCCTTTCAACAGTGGTACAGAGTTTACCCTTGATCCATGGTTCAACTTGTACCCTAAGATTTTGGTCAACAACTTGAAATAGGATCAACCCTAATATTTCTTCTATCAAACTTGATTTTCAGGGTTGTCTCCATTAATTTCCTAACACTTTTCTCATTAACAAGATTGCAACCTTCATTGCTAAATCCTATGACCTTGTGAATTAGGTCATTTTCAATGACAATCTATGCATCACCTAACCAAAACATATCATCATGAACTTTGCTCAATATAATTCAGGTCCACTCATGATTTTCAAATTTTGTGTAGAATATTTACTACACCAAATTCAAATCTTCAAGGTGTGCATACTTAGACTTTAGCGATAAGTCATTATTACACATGACTCCTAAGTCCTTTTAAATCTCCTCATCACCTATACTCTCAATTTTGCAATGTATATAATTCCTTATATGCTCTACATGTAACACATTTTATGTAATTTGCAAAAAAATTGTTGATCTATCTAATCATCTACCTTGTCTTAGGTTGTTGGTTAAAGGTTTCCCTGTTTATTTTTTCCAAACACCACCCACAAAGAATCAACTTCTAAAATCTTGGAGGTTGATTCACAGGGAGAAAAAAATGTCCGCTCCTATGAAGCTCATTGATTGCCCTCATTTAGGCATGAGCCTCTTGGAGATTAATGCTATTTACTAGTACACTTAGATAGACTAAACTAAACACAATTCCAAAGTTAGCGGATGCTTTATATTTTCTATCCCAAATGAGTCCATTAAGTAAACATGGTAAGGAGCAATTAGGGTTCAATTAGAGACAAACCCAAACTACTACAATTTTATTGATTAGTTTTCCCCTCAACCTTTTCATGGGGATACTATTAGATAACTAAGAGATGGTTGAGGGGTGAATCAGTTATGTTTATTTATCCTACATTCCCTTTTTTAAACAATTTCAATACAAATAAAACTTTACAAACTTTATCAGAAATCACTTGGTGTAAGTATTTAACTTATCACTTAACTCTTTGAATCACTTTATTCTAGACTTATTCATTCATTATTCTTTGCATTACCAAGTATCATTAAAATAACTTAGTTATAACTAACCATAAAATTAGTTGTAGTTAACTCTTTCAATCACTTTATTCTAGACTTATTCATACATTGTTCTTTGCATTATTGAGTATCATTAAAATAACTTAGTTATAACTGACCATAAAATTAGTTGTTACCGAGTTGCACTAAAATGAAAAACATACAAAACAACTTGCAACACAACCAACATTCACACATGTGACACCAAGTTTTTTAATGTAGAAATCTTGTGAAGGGAAAACTCACATGGGACTGAAAATCCAAAATTTTCACTCTTCTAAAGTAAGCTCAACTAAGAGACAACCTTGTTATAGGTTAGATGCTCATTGTTAATGTGACCTTGTTAGAGGATTTTACCAAAATATCATTTAGACCTTATCACTCCTCGGTCTTGTCTAAAGAGTGGCCTTCTCTAAAGGACTTACAAACATCACTAATCAATGTTACCATATACAATTTCATGGATTTTTTAGGTCCACTCAATTTTCTAAGATTTTTTGCTAGACTGATTAGAAAGTAACAGTATAAAAATGATCTATTTAGGTATAGCACTACATTTCTTGTCTAGATCTCCATTATATTCTTTTCTTTATCTGATCTTTATCTTCTCATCTACTTTTCTCTATCTCTTGATTGGCTAATTCACTCCTTACTTCTAACTTTGTTTGGTTCTTCTGGATCAATTTTATTCATTCACTTCCTCCAATAGTCTATACTAGTAGCATTACAAACTAATAATCAAAACAACATCTAACCAGCAACATGGTCAATAACCTAAAAATTTCTTGATCTCCTCCTTAAATAGTCATTTCTAGGCTTCCATATTCTTCCATCAAATGCAAATTAATCACAAGCATTGATCTCAAATTTAATGTACTTAACCACATAGAAAATAGAACTTTTCATAGAATTTTGTGCTCATCCTTATCCTTCTTTAATCTACATCATCATATCTTTATTGAATTTTCCCAATCGTTGATCTTGTGAAAAATAAACTCATGTCTTATACCATCTCAAACTTTCCAAATTTTCCATCAAAACTTAGGTGATACTAGACTCATCTAGGCAATACTAAATTTCCCTTTTTCTTTGTCGATAACTTATGCAACATTGTAGTCACTCGGGGAATATAATCTTCCTTCATTAACCCTATCACTCAGTTAATCTTGTCATTTGAAATACTTTAAAATATTACATGATTGTAAAATACTCAAACCAACATTACATTAATTCTATCCAATTCATTCAAATTCCCATTGAATACCTTACATGCCAATTCTTTCTCCAACATACTTTCTTCAAATCCTATTCATCAATCATAATGATATAGTGCTCGACTAAATTAGCTTAATGTCTAGCCAACTAAGACTTTGACATTAATAACAAAAAAACAACTAATATGACTCTTTTACATATTCATAGAATGACTTATTACATTATCAGTTAGGGATAACAATCTCCCCCTTTGGCATTGATGGGAACAAATAACATATGATTGTAGATTACAAAGCATTACAAAAGATAATGAAATGTATGCATTTTCAACAATAGAACTTTTTAGCTCCTTTTTCTTCAAGTATAAGATCTCTATAACTTGATTTGTATCTTCAATAACAACAAGTCTTTTACAACATAGATTCCCCTTAGGATATGATCTCATTCTGAGCTCTAATCTCCATTCAGTCTTCTCTTATCTTTTTCATACTTTAATCTTTTTATGTAATTCTTCTCTGCCTTTGGGTATGTTTCTCCCTTTTTGCTTTACTGGTATTCTCTTTTTTCTTTATTGATATTCTCCTCTTTGGTAATTTTCTCTCCCTTTGACAAAAATGCCAAAGGTCATTATAAATTTCAATATGAAACTTATAAAACCTTGTAGTTATCCTTGTACCTTGCATGTACAATATCAATTTCATCACAGTCATTTTCACAACTTCAGAAATACTCACAAAGTGTAAATGCTTGCATTAGCTCCAAAAATATGTTATAATTTTTTCATGAATTGATGCAACATGCATCTTCACCTAGTAAATTTTGTATAGAGATAGGACCCCTATCTTACCTCTTAGATACTCAAAAGTATCCTTAGGCAATGGCTTTGTAAATATGTTAGCATTTTTTTCTTTAGACTTTACATATTCAAGACTCGTTTGTTTCTCTTGTATTTTCTCCCTCAAATAATGATACTTGATTGATATATGCTTAGTTTTTGTATGCATCACTAGATTTTTCTAAATATTTATTGCATTAGTGTAATCGCAATAAATAGTAATAGGCTCAGTTATTGTTTCTTGCATTCCTTCCAATAGATTCTTAATTCATCCAATATTTGAACAACTAATTGTAGTAGAAAAATATTTAGCTTTAATAGTAGATTCTAAAATACTAATATGTTTCTTTCTTTTTCATGTAATCAATCTTTCTCCTAAAAAGAAAGTTCCACCAATTGTTCTTTTTCTATCATCAACATTACTAGTCCAATTAGCATTTGTGTAGACATAAAGATTAAATTCATCCTCTTGTTTGTACCACAAGCCATAATCTTCAATTAATTTTAGATAGCTTAATATCTTTTTCACAGCAGTCATGTGAATCTTCCTTGGATTAGATAAAAATATTGAAAAAAATCCAACAAGAAATGGAATATCCGGTCTACTACGTCAACATACTATAACTTTACAATCATTGATATGTATTGAGTTTCATTTACCTCACTAGTAGTGCCATCCCTTAATAATTTTACACCAGTCATCATAGGTGTACCCACTATCTTGGACTCGCCCATCCCAAATGTCTTCAAGATTTCTTTCACATACTTAGACTGAGTCACATAAATACAATTCTTTTTTTGATAGACTTGTAATCTAATAAAAAAAAAATCATCTCACCAAACATTGACATTTCAAATTTTATGTTCATTTGATCAAAAAATGTCTTACACAACATGTCATTTCCTCCAAATATAATATCATCAAGAAATATTTTAGAAATCAACACCATATTTTTAGATTCACATTTCAAATATAGATTATTGTTTTCACTTGTCCTAGCGAATTCAATCTTAATCAGATAAAAATGTAACCTTCCATACCATGCTCTTGGGGCTTGTTTCAATCCATACAATGCCTTGTTTAACTTATAGACCATGTTCTTATTTTTAATTTCAATGAATCCTTTAGGTTTTTTAATATATACCTCATCCCCAATTATTCCATTTAGAAATGTTGATTTGACATCCACTTGATATGCTTTGAACTTCTTGTATGTAGCATAAGCCAACAATATTCTTACTCCTTCTAGTCTTGCCAAAAGTGTAAAAGTTTCACCATAATAAATTCCTTCTTCTACATAACCTTTATAGACCAATCTTGCCTTGTTCCTTACCACTTTTCCATTCTCGTTCATCTTGTTTCTAAAAATCCATTTGGTTCCAATCACTTTTTTGTTAATAGGTCTTGGTACTAGTGTCTAGGTATTTTTTCTCATTGTGATCAATCTCCTCATTCATAGCATTTATCCAATATTCATTATCCAATGTAGCCTTTATTGTTGTTGGTTAAAAATCAATTATCAAACAAAGACTATCTTTTAACTTACTTCTTGTTTGTACTCTAGCACTTTTGTCTCCAATTATCTATTCAGATGAATGATTCTTTCTCACATATTTGGCCAATACAGGTTTAGTCCTTTGATTTTCAACATTTTCTTCACTCAGTAGGTGTTGAACTTCTTCCTTGGGTTGAGTTGTCTGATGCTCGAGTATATCATTGACTTATGTTTAATGGATCTTTATTGTAACCCAAGTAGTATATTAGGTTCCTCTTCATAAACATAAGCCAACTTTTGTAATCTTCAATTTCTCTCTTACATTCCACATCATTTCTTTTTGCAAATTCATCAAATCTCACATTTTTACTTTTAATTATCTTGTTAGTAGCTTTGTTCAAACATTTATAAGATTTTATCTTAGATGAATAACCAAGGAATATACCTTCATCTCCTATAACATCAAATTTACCATTCCTTGTATCTTTGTGAATATAACAACTACTTCCAAATATTTTGAAATAACTTACATTTGGTGTGTGAATATATTAGGTCCATAGGGTGTTGTATTTGTTCATATATTCAATTGAACTCAATTGAGAGTGTAAAAAAAATTGCTAATTTATTCCCTCTAGAATATCTAAGAAACATGCTTATCAATCATCAATGTCCTTGCACAATCCATAATTGACCTATTCCTCCTTTCAACAATCTCATTTTGTTGTGGTGTCCTCAATGTAGACAGTTATATTTTAATACCATTCTCAACACAAAAGTTATTGAAGTCAATAGACATATACTCACCACCTCTATCAAATCTTAAGCATTTCAAAGGTTCACCAAATTCTTTTTCAACTCTAGATTTGTCATGCCTGACCACTACTTCTATTCATCAGCATTTTAGACCTTTCTATTTAGAGTTCATTTCAGTAGATATGTTGTCTTTCATTGCAGAACTTGGTTATATTATGTGTCATTTTGGATCTTGAGATATGCTGAATGATACTTAAGATCTCATGGTTTGAAACTGGAACACTTTTATATATTTATAATTGCATGTTGTCTGGTTACAATTATGTTTAGTAGGTTTCAAACGTGATGTAAATTGCATTCTATGTTTGAATGTATTGAAAAGAAAGTTTTAAATTTGTATGTTTATGTGTTGTATGTGTACGAAACTTTTTATTTTATTCACATATGGGTGACTGAGAAGGGATTTAAATTCTTCTAAGTATATATAACCCTTAGATGGTTTTGGAGTACATAACTTATATTAATTTGGCATTATAACTTCAATAGGCATTGCATATGTATATACTTGTTTTTGAAAGGGTTTAAATACCCTAAGTTTAGATTGGCAAAAACATTGAATCTATTTTCTATTTTCTCATAGGGCTAATTATCTCTTAATACATATAACCCTAAATGGGTCTCGAAAGCTTTGTATAAGGTAATATGTTCATTTTTTTAAAGGCCAGATACATGGTGGTGGTATTGGGATTTTTGTATGCCTGATTTTGTGTATGGTTTAGTTTTTGTTGAGGTCAGGCCAGAATCTTGGCCACATTGCTCTGTTCTATTATACATCTATGATGCTTATTGCTAAGAATTAGCATCATGGAGGAATTGGTTGAAAGGGAATTCATGTTTATGAAGCCGAGCAATGTTGGGTTTCTCTTTATAAATCAATATCTCATAGTTTCATATCAGTGTTCATTGTTGTTTTGGTTAAGTATTGAGAAGCCTTGGTGTTGGACTCGAGCTGGTTCGAGGGCTTCTAGTTGGATTATATTTAGGGCTTTTACACCTACTGTGGTTTGAGGTAGGGGGGCATTCTCTAGCCTATTTCTTTACTGTTATTTGGGTGTTGATTGATTTGAAGGAAATAGGAAATGTTGCAAATTTCAAAAGTATATCGATACCCAAGTATGGGTGTATGCAGGATTAGGAAAATAGTGTTGAGTTCTGTATATATCCATATTTGGATTATGGGTATTATTTGTTTACAAGCATTGTGTTTGCATTTGGATTTAGATGTTATTTTAAATCAGGTGTTTCCACATTTAATTATATAAATCTGAGGCTCTTTTCTGTGTGTTTTACCTCCATGTCTGATGTTGGCATTTTGTCATATAGATGACATATGACATAGAACACAGCTAAATTATGAAATGGTTTTGGTTTGGGCTCGGTTTTTATGTAAAACAGTTTAGATTTATTCATGTATCGTTGTTTGAATTTATATGTGGTATCACCGAGTTGAACCAGTAAGCAATATGTGCTTACGATTTTATATAGTTGCATGGACTAAGGGTTTAGTTGTAACATCAAATAACTTACTTGATGATAGAGGTACTATCATTGTTATACAGTTTGTATGAGGTTGGAGATGTAAAACCCGAGCTTGACTTATGAAAATATAAAACACAGGTGCGAAGTTATGTTCGACCCACAATGATTGTATTAAAACACAAGTATTAAAACAGTCTTAAATGGTATTCAAGTTATATGAAACCTATAACATAGACAAACTATCAAGAAACTGTTTAAAAATGAGAGCAAACATTACATCAAACAGTTAGCATGAAATGTAAATAATGTTTGAACCAACAATTATCGACATTGTGTTATAGTGTTGTTTGGTCATTAATACGTTGTTGACTACTGATACTTTTTGAAATGTAATGTGGTTCGAGTTGCTTATCAACAATTATGGTAATCATATGACATTTGGAACTTAGTTAATTGCTATTACCAGTCGTGACATTATATCATACAGTTAAGAGAAATCTCGTATCAAATAAAAATTTAGTTACGACAGCATAATTTATTATTATTAAAATTGAAAAAAAATTTCAATAAGAAAATATGGATATATGCTTAGTTTCTATTATGTTTAATTATGCTATGAAATGTCTTAATAGCATTTATGGATTGTTTTAAGATAAGATGTCTAAAACAAAATTCTTTTATTATAAAGTTGTAATTCAGTTCATAATTGAAATGAAAGTTGTTTCAAGTATTGAGGCAGATTATGATTGATGATATGTCATTTTAAGCAAGAATATCATGTGCAATTTGATTTTTTATCTTGGTCATTTCAAAGTTAAGTGTAGATGGTTAGGTCAGCAGGAAACTGAATATATAGTATGAAGATTAAGTATTGTTGAGCTGAAACAACAGTTCAATTGTTTTTGCGTGAACTTGATATTATAGGTTTTGTTTCTGTTGTTATAATTATCTATATTTACCTTTGAAATTGGCAGAATAAGATGTGTTACAAATGGATTGAAGGATGTAGTATCATGTTGTATATTGATTTTATATCTGTTGCATGTACATTCCTAGTATATCTGTTTGATGTGTATTTTAAGAATAGTTGTGATGAACATATATCAAGGTGGCTGAATTTGGTTTATCCTATTCAGTTAATTAATTCAATGATAACTTAAAACTGAATTGGGTGGGTTAATTTCATATAAAAAGATAATTGGCCTTACCTATGACTTAAACCTACAAGGTTAAGTACGGAGAACAAGGCAATTCTCTATTCTGTCATTGACAAGTATAATAGAGAATATTGTTATGTGTTGACTATGAGCATACCAAACATGGATGTAGAATCTTAGTGCCATAATGATGACACGTTAGTATATATGATTCATTTACGGGTTATTCTTAGTACGAGTTTAATTTTGCATTGTTAAGTAAATGTTTACTTCTTGCATAATAATTTTGGAACTACACTATGTTAAGTGAATCAGATATCTACATTATGGTTATGTATGTGTTTATTCTAACATGTATGCAGGTGGATTATGCTTTTCAACTCAGTGTGTACTGAGCCCTCTTTTTGTGTTGTGTTGCATTTCTGTGTGTTTTCCAGGTGCTCCAAGTCGTTTAGCAAGTAGCTAAAGATGATTGTTGCAGTTACTTATTGAAAATAGCATTTAGAGTCCCTATGTTGGATATAGGTGTTTAGAAATGTTATTGTGCTTCATTATTGTACTGAACTCTATATGTATTTACATTATAATGGATATTTACTTTGATGATATCATCTTTCATTTTGAGGTTTTTAGATTGAGAGTGATTCAATCTGTGTATTTGTACTTGTAATAAGTTGATTTAATAAAAAAAATTGTTACGTTTATGGTTCTTGTTCTTTGTTTCATATCTATCAGTTTTTTCTTAGTGTAGCAGTACAAGATTTGTACCATCTGAACATATCAAAAACATGTGATTCACCTTCATAAACATAATAGTATTTTTTCTTGAATAATCATCAATAAATAATATAAAATATATTCCACCATAGTAACTATCAACATCAATTGGACCACATAGATTTGTATGCACTAATTCTAGGATATCATTTGAAGTGTGTAACTTTCTTGAGAAACTAGACTTTTTCATCTTACCAAGGTGACATTCCTTACACATAGCATTATCTAGTTTTTGTAGATTCAGTAAGCCTCTTACTCTTTTCTTGCTACTAACTTTCACCATACTCTCAAAGTTAACCAATCATGTGATGTTAGCATCCACTATCAATAATAAGGTCAACAAGTGAAATAAGGTCAATTTCATGTTCATACCTTTCACCATTTGGATCTTCCTTGATTTCAACATAAACCATCTCAACTACTTCCTTGTCATCACAAGAACTAGACTTGGTATACTCTTCTTCAATAGTGTAGCATAACTTCTTCCCTTTGTTTTTGTGATCTGTGTTCTTCCTGTACTTGAAATCTTTCTTCTCATCTTTTTCATTCTTACTTATATTAGGATCTTTAGCAGAAAAGTGACTAATCTCATTACATTTGAAACAAATTAGGGTCAATTTACCTTTGTATTTACATTTACCTCTTGACAACCTTCTAGAAAGAAATGGTTCAAGTTCACCCAAATCATCCTCAAATTCAAATTCACTTTCTTCTTTACTTTACTTTTTTTTCTTGGAACTTCCAATAGTTAGAGAAGATTTAAATGCATTTCCAATTGCAACCATACTATTTTCATAATTACTTAATTCAAATGTAGTCAACTAACCAACCAAACTGTCAAGTATTAATACATCACAATGCATGGCTCTCGCTTCTTGAATAGTAGAGACTTTGATATCATAAACAAGAAGAAGAGTTCTAAGAACTTTACTTACAATTTTAGAGTCACTAATAGCACCTCCAACAACTTTGATTTCACTTACAACTTCTTTAATTTGGTTCACATACAAAGTAGCTTATTCACCTTCTTTCATTCTCATATCGTTGTACTTTCCTCTACGACTTTCAACTTTGGATCTTCTCACATTATCATCTCCTTCATGTACAAGTGTCAATTTATCCTACATCTTCTTAGTAGTAGTGCAATCCTTGATATCATCAAACTTAACATTATTGAGTGTAGATGCAATCTCAATCATTAGGCTATTATGATTCCTCTTCTCATTCACTTTTTCCACAGTCAAAGGACTAGCAGGTGTAGCATATTCATGTTCCAACCAATATGTAACATTATCTCCAATTCTATATAGATGCAGCTTAATTATGTCCTTCCATGATTAGAATTTCTCTTTCTTTAGCCTTGGTACCTCTCTCTTATACATCTTTGATCTTTAGCTCAAATTCCTTTAGAATTCATTCTCTAAGAAACTTAGCTCTGATACCAATTGTTAGAAAACTAAGAGGGGGGATGAATCAGTTATGTTTAGTTATCCAACAATCCCTTTTAAATAATTTTAGTCCTAGCAAAACTTTATAAATTTTATCAGCAACCACTTGGTGTAAAAATTTAACTTAACACTTAACTCTATCAATCACTTTATTCTAGACTTATTCATTCATTGTTCTTTACATTACTGAGTGTTAATAAAATAACTTAGTTATAACTAACCAAGAACTTAGTTGTTACTAAGTTACAATAAAATGAAAAACATATAAACAACTTGCAACACAAATAGCATTCACACCTATGATACCAATATTTTTAAGAGGGAAACCCTATGAAGGGAAAAAAATACTTGGGACCAACAACCCAAAATTTTCACTCTTTTGAAGTGAGCTCGGCTAAGAGCTAACCTTTTTATAGGTTACAGGAAATTTGATAATGTGACCTTTTTAGAGGATTTCATCAAAATGTCATCTAGACCTTATCACTCCTTGATCTTGTCTAAAGAGTGGCCTACTCTAAAGGACTTACAAACATCACTAATTGCTCTTATCATATAGAATTTTACAAACTTGTTAAGTCCTCTCAATTTTTCAAGATTTTCTTCTAGAATGATTAGAAATTAATAGTCTAAAAATGATTTGTTTAGGTATATCACTACCTTTCTTTTTCATATCTCCTTTATGTTCTTTTCTTTTTCTAATCTCTATCTTATGATCTTCTTTTCTCTATTCTCTTGACTAGTTAATTCACTCCTTCTTACTTCCAACTCTGCTTAGTTCTTTTGGCTTAACTCTATTCATTCACTTCCTCCAATAATTCACACTACTAGCATAAAAAACTAATAATTAGAACAACATCCAATCAGCAATATGATTAGTGGCCTAAAATTATCTCGATCTTCTCCTTGAATAGTCATTTTTTGCCTTCAAGATTCTTCCATCTAATGTCACTTAATCACAATCATCCATCTCAGATTCAATGTACTTAACCACATAAAATAGAACTTTTCATAGAATCTTGTGATCATCCTTATCTTTATTCAATCTCCATCATTGATCTTTATTTAATTTTTCCAATCATTGATCTTGCAACAAACTTTGACTCATGTCTTAGACCATCTCAAACTTTCCAAGTTTTTCATCAATAGTCATCCTTAGATTCCAATTCTCTAAAAAAATTATTCCAATTGTTACTCAATAAACATAAAATTTCACATGGGAAATATAGTACTCACTTAATACAATACTTGATCAGACAAACTAATTTCCCTTTTACTTTGTCAATCACTCGAGAGACATTGTAGTTACTCAGTGAATATAGTCTCCCTTCATTAATCTTGTTACTTGGTTAAGCTTGTGATCTACAATACTTTACAATATTACATGATTGTAAAACAATAAAACTAACATTACATTATCAATGTCCAATTCATTCAAGTACCCATTGAATACCTTACACATCAATTCTTTCTCCAACATACTTTCTTCAAATCCTCTTCATCAATCATAATGATATAGTACTTGAGTGAATTAGCATAATGTCTAACCAACTAATACTTTGACATCAATGAAGACATAACAACTGATATACCTATTTTACATACATTAATGACATGACTTATTATATTATCAGTTGGGGCTAACAAATACAACTCCTATTTTATGAGAAAAATTTCTCAACTTTTGGTGTAAGTTGTATACTATTAAGCTTGAAAGATAAGAAATTTCCCTATCGTATTATCATGTTCTAGAGAAATATCTTGAGGATCAATGTTTGGAATAAGGTGTAGTCCCATTGCACCTATTTGCACATACATGTTGTCCATATGTTTCGTGTCTAATGGGAGTTTAATCTGAGTTAGATATTTTTTCATATTTCTCTTTCTAGTGTCTTTTGCCATATACAATTTCCTTGTTCGAGGGTGGACCATTTGTTTGGACCTCAAATAAAATAGTTTTAAAATGTCAACATTACCCATAGTTGATATCATTGAGCATTCTTTATGATGTATAAATCCTCCCCCTGTCACATTCTAAGATTGATGATCTGAACCCACTTTTTTCTGAGCTCTCCTATTTTTTAAAGGACGGAAACATTTTTTCCACACAAGTACCAAATATTTTAGAGATCCCTTCAAATGAGGCATCACCTTGGGATCCTTCTCTCGAGGCCCTTAGTGATAAAAGAGAAATATAGGATGAAAATATACTTTTCTAGGATGAACTTGAATCTTTTGTGTAATACTCAGTGAACACACTCTAGTTATTCAAGTAGAATCTTTTCTTGCACCCAAGAAAGAAAAACTATCAACTATTGAGATTAAGGAACATGTAGAAAAAAACTCTACTACAAATCACTTTAGGTATACCCACAAATGTATGCTCACATGTCATTCCAAACTCATATCTTACCCTTTTCACCAAGTCATGCTCATGTTAGAGCATGAGAATATAATTTTCAAGTTTTTTGAGATGTCATTTTATATGATGTCCTAGGAAGTTCCTAAAATGAACCATTATGTTGTCATATCTGATGTATCACATGCAAGAAGGGTAAAATCCATGTTGAATTTGTCTTTTTAGAATTTTGTGGAGCTATTAATTAAAAAGAAAAGGTTAGGTAACAATGGTAGATACCTTTGCATACTAGTAAATAGGTTCTTGTAATAATTTTATTTGTTAGGTTAGCATTAATAGATAGGTTAAGTGTTTTCTTTCTTTCTTTTTCTTTTTTTTAAATAAGCACTATTGTACAAGGTGACACATTGACAATGTCGCATGTATAGTTATCACTCTCTAGTATTAGTATGTATCATATTCCTCATATTTATTATCATTAGATAACTAAGAATTTTTATTAAATTCATTATGTTGCACTAACCCCTTTTTTTCATTAAATAAATCATGTCAATGCTTCAAGTGTCCCCATTTTTGTGCATGCCTCCAAAAAGGTATTCTCTAAACAATCATCATTTTTACGTGTAATAGTGTATCCTTTATTATGATACCTAATTACCTTCTAAGAAATCATCAATTTTCTTTAAAAAATTAAGGTAACACACAATTATTAAATGGTGAATGATGTAAGGAAAAAAGATACACTGGTAATAAAGGAAACAAAAGTCATTTATTTTATTTATCTAGGGTATCTATTTACATATCAATAAAAAATTAAAATGAGATACTCTCGTTCATCATTTATATTTATTTATATCATAACTTTTCTATTTTGTTTTTGGATAGAAAAATATTTGTATCTCCATAGGTCATGCATCTCCAAAGCTAGCTATATTTTGGCACTCCCCCCATATTCTCTAAGCCATATTTTGAATTAGAAGATTCTCTATTGCTTGACATAGTAGAAGAGTCCAAATTTTTATCAAAGAGAATTTTTAGGAAGAATTGCTCTAGCCACTTCTTGTCTAGTTCTACATTTAGTTATATGTATTTCTTCATAGATTCAACCCCATATCATCCATAACAATGATGCACATATAGAGGTCTAAAGTGAGAGTTTAAAATGGAAGGAACCCATGGCACCTGTACCCTAATTTTGTAGAAAATACTCAAATTTGATTCCAGTGGTAAGTCAATGTCATTAGGAGACACATCTAACACATCCTTGAGGCCCCCATAGTGAACTCTAGCAAACATTCCCATATCAAGAAGTTGTATCACACCCTACATTCTGCAAGTTGATCAAAGAAACCACAAACATGTACAATATGTTTGTGTTGATCCTATAACGGTACTTACTATGTAGAAAATCTTTTCTAAGCACCCATTTCAAGGACTTCTATTTATCCATGTTTAGATCTTCAAGCCTATTTTTTATTACTAGTAGTGCATTTAGAGGAGATCTACATGTCTTGAGCATCTAAAAAGGTAAACACATTTATTTTGGCTAAACATAAAAGATTACATATGATATTTTCATATACTAACACATTATTTGTGGCATTCAACATTAATATTTGCCATTTCATGAAACTAATGATATCTTGTTAGATTTTAGGTACTTCTAATTTAATTATTGTTGACACAAAAGTCTATACCTATGCCTGGCATGTTATCCTCAAATGACCTCATGTAACATGGAAACAACCTCCAAGTGTGGGACTTGTGCTTTTAGGTTGAATGTCCTGAGAAGGTCGGCTCCCTTACAATCAGGATGCACCTAACTAAAACATTTGAGGAAAAGGGATAAGGAATGCATGAATGTAAATATTGAAAGGAAAAGGGGGTGATGCACTAGATTAAAACTTCGTTATTACCTCTGCCTATAGATGCGCTACACATTAATGAAAACCCAAATATACACTAATATCATCTCTAATCTATCTTCCAAGGAATCACATGCAGGTTTGCAATTGATTAAATGCTAAAAGGAAAGATATTTTCTTTATGCAGCAATTATCACATTTTACACACAACATACAAATTTGAGAAAATAGGAAACAAACATTTGAAATAAGGAAACAAACTTGCACAAATTAATGAATGTCAAGAAGAGGTAAGAAATAGAGATTTCATTAATCAAACAAAAAGGAATATAGTTGCAGAGCATAAGACTATTGCAAAATACAAATAGAGAAGAACCCAAAAAATATTTACAACTTTTCTTTGTAAGGGTTCAAGAATAACTCAAATGAAACTTTGAAGTTTAAACTCCAACTATAATGGAGTTAGATTATAGAGGTGAAATAGACAAAAATTGTAAAGAAATATGATTGTGTATGCAACTTGCTCATAAAAGTGACAGGAAAAGCCCAAACAAATGCATCCAACAAATGAAAGGATAAATCTAAAATATTTGATCCTTACAAGAAATAAAGAGCCATGGAGATACATTGGCATCATGGAACAAGTCCCCAAAATTTTCCCAACATTAAAGAACCAGCCTTGGAAGTGTGTTGTAGATGAAAGCAATCATATTACATCATTATCAAAAAATATGAGAAGGGATAACACAAAGTGTTAACCCACCTACATACACCTATAAAGTTGACCCATGTGGAGAAAATATCATTTGCCCCAAAAAGTGGTGGACTGTCGATGAAGATCTTTCTATTTAAAATGGATGGTCCAGATACTACAAAATCTTCCTAGTGAATAATTAAAATACAAATATTGATGAAGAAACTTTAAAATCTAACCGTTGGCACATTTCCCAATCGATGGTGGAAGAATAGAAAAATATTTTTCTATTTTATAGGCTACCAAAAATGAATCCTACAAAATAGAGAAATAGTTTATCTCAAAGTTTAATCTTTCACCACTACCAAGCCCACTTGGTAAATCATACAAGGAACACTTCACCATGAACCCCTGAGCTAAAAAATAATCCACTCGACAAAAGAACACTGAGAAAATAACCCGATGAAATGTTAACCACAAAGCATGATGTGTTAACCCCCTACAAAGAACCTAGCCCATTGAAGATTTTTTAGTTTGGCTATCTATGATGGGCTAAATAGGGAAAAAATAGCCAATATTTCTAGTGTCTCAATGGAATGCTTATTTTCTAAGCATAAGATCAATGGGCTTAAGTAATTTTTTGAGCATAGAGTCACTAGCAGAGAAAGATGTGTTAGCCCATCTGTAACTTCACAAAAAAATGCAACCTCGCAAAAAATGGAAAAGCT
Organism: Cupressus sempervirens; assembly: GCA_028749045.1. Classification (NCBI taxonomy): domain Eukaryota; kingdom Viridiplantae; phylum Streptophyta; class Pinopsida; order Cupressales; family Cupressaceae; genus Cupressus; species Cupressus sempervirens. The sequence continues at coordinate 600,378,384 of CM053792.1, forward strand.
ATTAGTAGCTCTAGGAGGGAGAACAATTGTGCACACACACTTCTTAGAAAGCTAAGAAAACCTATTCTAAATGTACAAGTATTTACAAACAAAATAAATCAAACAAGTCCATTAACTAGCTTGTTTAAGTAGATTCCCTTTATTATAAGCTAGTTTTTTCTTTCATTCATGTGGGCAATCAAATAGATCAGCAAGTATGACAAGTATACTACTACAATTTCAAACACCTTCCCAATACTAAGAAAAAAGAAGCACTCCAGAACTGGGATATTTTCTTCTTGAGAAAGACATACTTGCTTCTCTTCATGATAGTCTTCCACATGCTCAAGAGTAAGCATGACTAGGGGTTACATACTAATTTTTTGTAGAGCTAGATACCTTATGGGGCATCCTCTTGATGGAACCTAGTCTAAGTAATCATCCTTGACCGTATTTTTGTGCTCTATAATGATGGTATCCTTCTAGTTTGAAAGTCTCTCCTGGTCAATCAGCTTAATACCTTAGTAACAAAAGATTGGATATCCTTTCATAGTGACTCCATGATTAGATAGAATAATGTGTTTTCCTAAGAATAACATATTGACTTCATTTTATTTTGTTAGCCAAGGAGCATAAGCTTGAGAGGGTGGTTGCAAAGTATATGCTTTGATTCTTCTTTAAGTCATTATAACTAAAACAAAGGAAATGTTGAAGGAGACTTAAGCTAGGAAGTCAAACAACATCTTATCTTAGAGATTAAAGTAATGCTACAAATAGTAAATCTATCTATGCACCTATGTTGTAGAAATAGTTCACTATTTCTATTATCAATGGCTACAGGAATAATAGAATTCTACCTTGCAAATAAACAAACAAGGAAATGAAATCTATTCTAATAGAGCAGTTATGATGTGTAGGAAATCAAAAATCTACCCAAATCTGCACATAGCAAGAATCTAGCTTTGAATCTAAGGATTCAAGGCTCCAGAAGATTCTTCTTTGCCCTGTCAAAAGCACAAAATAGCAATGGGATTGTGGATAGCTTTTCTTTTTAACAACCTCATACTTAAGTGCAAAAATAATAAACTTTATTAACCAAATTATGGATACATGTATTCTATCTTGTCCTCCTTGCTTCCTCTACTCACGGCTTCCTCCTTTCGACCATCTATGCCATCATCCTTTTAACTCTCATGATCCTCACCTCTATGCCACCTTTCTCTACCCATTCATTTTTCCTCATCGGGTTCTTTTTCCACTAATAGTCGCCACCTCTACTAAACTGACCTCCACCATCTTATCCTATGCTATGTCATTCACATATATCAGGCTCCTAAAGATTTACCAATGGAGTTTGATAGCCACACATCATCATTATTCTCAAGTTCTTCCTACTACTATTAAGCCCACCACCTTTGCATTGATAGCCATTAGGTTCCTCAACAAACAAATATAGTCACAAAAAAAAACAAATCAAGTTTCTTCAACTTGACTTCTCCCCACTTTAGAAAGTGATTGCTCTCTCTCCATCATCGAGCTCTCTCCATACTTAGACTCGAGCCTCCCTCCATTTTCAAAAACAAACTCCTCTTCCCATTATCGGGTTAAAGTTGGAATGAGTTTCTTTCCATACTATTAGTTTCCTTAACTGATTCTTTTTCTTTTACAAACCACTATCACAGAAAATAGATAGTTATGGAAGGTGTATGAAAGAATAATCATGACATTGAGTACTCACGTGGAGATATAAAGATATTGTTTCTTTTCCATTTCAAAACAAGACTACATCAACTTGGCCACTAAAATGAACATTAACATCTCAAATTGGGATTATTATTGGAGGCTAAATATAAGCAATAGAGACACAAAGAAAATTATAAACTCAAAATACTATGCATTAATCATAAACTCAAATCCCTACACGCATGGCTCTCTGCTAAAGGCTAGAGAGTCGACCCTTTTTTTCTCACTTACACACCAAGAAGATGGTTATTCCATAATTTTCCTCTATCCCCTCTTACTAATTTTGATTACAATGCCTCTTTTTTTTTAAGAGCTTCTTGGGGTAGTTATAAAATTGCCCACTCTACCTGATTCACACCCATTACATATTGTATGTGATAAAATGTTTTACACTATTTTCACAGGTACGTGAATGCCAAATTAATGCTACTTGCTAATTGTAACCAATTTAATGCTAATTTTGACCATTACAATACATATGGTCTCCCACAAGTTGAAATATCCTCATGATGAAGACATGGCCTTAGACTGAAATTTTGCATGTTGTTCAAATGTCATATTTTGAGTTTGTAATTTTCTTTATGTCTAGAATTTGTTTCTTATATTTGATCTCCAATAATAATCATGATTCAAGATGTTAATGTTCATTTAATGGCCAAGTTGATGCAGTCTTGTTTTGAAATGGCAAAGAAATGGTATATTTTTATCTCCACATGAGTAGTCAATGTCATGGTTATTCTTTCATACAACTTCCATAACTATTAGTTCTTTGTGATGGTGGTTTGCAAAAGAAAAAGAATCAGTTAAGGAAACTAATAGTATGAAAAGAAACTCATTTTGACTTTAACCCAATAATGGGAAGAGGAGTTTGTTTTTGAAAATGGAGGGAGGCTCAAGTCTAAGTATCGAGAGCAATCAGTTTCTAAAGTGGGGAGAAGCAGAGTTGAAGAAACCCAAAAAAAATTGTGATTGTATTTGTTTGTGGAGGAACCCGATGGCTATCAACACAAAGGTGGTGAGTTTGATAGCAGTAGGAAGAACCTAAGAACAATGATGGTGTGTGGTTGTCAAACTTCATTGGTAGATCTTTAGGATCCTAACATATGTAAATAACATGGCATGAGATAAGATGGTGAAGGTCAAATTAATAGAGGTGGCATCCATTAATGAAAAAAGAACCCGATAAGGAAAAATGAATGGGTAGAGAAAGGTGGCATAGAGGTGAGGGCCATGAGAGTTAAAAGAATGATGGCGTACATGGCTAAAAGGAGGAAGCCGTGAGTAGAGGAAGTAAGGAGGATAGGATAGAATGCATGTACCCATAGTTTGGTTAGTAAAGTTTATCATTTTTGCACTTAAGTATAAGGTTGTTAAAAAGAAAAGTTGTCCACAATCCCATCGATGTTTTGTGCTTTTGATAGGACAAAGAAGACTCTTCTGGAGCCCCAAATCCTTAGATTCAAAGAAAGATTCTTGATATGTGTAGATTTGGGTAGATTTTTTATTTCCTCTACATCAAGTTCACTCACCAAGTGGCCCCCCTTGGATGAGTGAATAGAAAAGACAATCAAGATAGAAGATGGAAACTTGAACTTTGTATTATATTGATTCATAGCAAGAGATTACATCTAATTAAAAATAACATCACACACTGCTATTATGAAAATCAATCTATTCTATCTCCTTCTAAAAACTTCTTTCAAAGCTATAGTAGGTGTTATTTAAAGGGAAACTACAACAGCTTCCTACTTCTACAATCAGTCCATCAATGAGGACCAATTATAGGTTCATAAAGAAATATCATTAACCATGATCAACTCTTCCAATAATATAGTAGGTTGAGGGAGCTATATTCATGTGCTACCATAACAAAAATCACATAAAATTTTGCTTGTTGCAATGATTCAACAATTTGGTCAGCTTTGACTTAGAGTTGAAGTGCTAACTTTGAATACGCGTGGCAAGTACCTATAAAAAATTGCTTCCACATACATGTAATCATTTCATCATCAATGTTAGAAAGGCATAATGTTCAAACTATCACTCTTTGAAAATCCTATGGCTACAGAAAGGAATCTACCCAAACATAGCATGGATAAGAAAACATTTATCAGTATGTAGCATTCCTTCATTATACCATAGAAGTCCATAAATTCAAGAAAACATAGCATATCTAAACTATCTATTCTTCAACTTCATGTCTTAACAAATAGATAACATATTCGTAATAACATAAGTTCCTTCACTTAAAACCATAGAGTCATAAAATTTTCAGCAAGATAATTGTCTACAAACAAGATAAAAAGTATCTCAAAATAATTGAGTAAATCCACAATATTGGTTACCACTTTTGGGGGACGAAGGAAATTGTGAAATGATGAAAAATTTGCATATTGAATTTTACGTATGTTCGCGTGAACATGCTAACTATGTTTGCGTGAACATAAAAAAATTATATGTTTGCACAAACATATTGAGTTTAAATAAGGTATGTTCATGCAAACATACCTTATTAATATGTTCGCGCGAACATATTTTTAATGGCAATTTTGCGATTAAAATTCAATTTTCCCATTTGAATCTTGATAAATTTGTTTTTTTTTTAATGTTTATGTGAACACAGATTATTTTACATGTTCACGTGAACATGTTAACTTAAATTTTCAACTGTCAAATTATTTTGCTCATACGTTCATGCAGACATATGTCCACATGAACATGTCTAATGTGTTCGTGTGAACATAATGTTCATGCAAACATGTCAAATTATAAATTTTTGGTGTTGTTTTCTAGAAAAAAAAAAGAAATTGGCTCTTTTGACCCCTAAAATTGAGATTGAATTATCTCCTACTATAAAATTAAAAATACCAATTTGTGCTGCTCAAAACAAGCTTTCTAACGATTATAATTGTAATACATATTATGTTCATTAAGACTTTCAAATATGAGTTTAACTCATTATAGGTTCATTACCGATTGAACATCAATTGACTTTGACACTTTGAGAAAATTAGTAAATTAGGTCCAAAAAAATTGAAAAATATCTAAGAAATAGGCTATTGAGATAGCTTTCTATTCAACAAAAAAATTAGATTTATGATAAACTGAGTTCAAGTTATCTATGTCAAAATGAACGTATGTCTAAATTACAATTGGTGTCACTTCAAAACTTCATAAACTATACAATATTCAGCCAAATTGAATCAAACCAAATGTATCCTCTAAATACTGATGTTAAAAATCCAACACCAAAAGAATTACCTCATTATCTTTTCTAGAAAAAAAGTTATGTGTGTCAAATGGACTATCACTCTTTAAAAATATTGAATTTTAACATGTACCACTTTTTGGAGGAGAAGAAAAAATTGACATAAATAAATTTTTTTTAAATTAAAAAATATGGTTACAAAGTAGGAATAGAGTACTACAAATAACTAGTTTATGTCATCTTGAAATTATTCATAGTTTTAAAGATATAGTCACTTGAACGTGAGGTTTTCTTCAAAAATATTGATTTTAATGTCAAAATCGGTCAAAAAGTGGAACCCATTATTGTGGGATCACCCAATGGCCTTTTAGAGGCTCATCATCTCCTCCTTTTATTGTGAAGAAAAAATCTCCACCTCTTCCTCATGATGCTCATGAGCCACTTTATTGGGAGCTACTAGTATGGTGTGAATCCCCATTTATTATTTTTATAGAACATTCTCTTCATATATAGGAGATGATGGATCAATATCTATGGAAGTGTAGATAACATAAAGCTCATCCAAAAGGGCATCAATATCATCATCATCAATCTCCTCCATCATAGCTACAATAATATGCATAGATTGATGGGAAGCCTCATGCATATCAACATATTCTTCATCAAGAGCAAGGCTATCCCTAGGGATATCTTTTTCATCCGCCCTATCATGGAGGACTTCCTACTACAATGACTAATTTTCTTCTTCCTTAGCTTGCAATAGATCATTTGATTTTTCTAAAGACTCAAAAGACATTATTTGAATTCTAAATATTAAGCAAGGTTCACTACCTAGTAAGTAATTGGGGATCCCTTTATTCCAAGGGAGAAAAAAAAGTGAAGTTTGGAAGGGTATGGCTGAAAAGTGTTTAAGAAAAATGGATGGTTGGAAGGGTAAATGGTTGTCTTCTGTATGGAGAATCTTGATGCTAAAATATGTAGTTTCAATAGTGTCAATTTTCTCAATGATGGTTTAAAAATCCCTAGGAAGGTGATTAATATAGTGGAAAAGTAGATGCAGAGATTCTTCTGGAGCAGTGTTGGGAAGTGTAAGAAATGGCCTTTACTAAATTGGAAAAAAAATTGGGGGTGTTGGAATTAGAGATTGGAACACTATGAATATTACCCTAGGACCTAAACTAGTTTGGCAGATGACAAGTACAGCTGATTCGATGTGAACAAAAATTCTAAAGGCCAAATATCTAGACTCGAATGAGAACATAAGGATTTTAATGATCCAAAATTCGATAAATGGATCAACAATCTAGAACTTTATTTTATCTTGTAGATATGTTATAACAGACGATATCTCATGGGTTATAGGTGATGGTAATCAAGAAAAGTTTTGGAAGGACTCTTGGAATGGTTATAAATCTTTAGATGAAGAGTACTTGGATAGAGAGATGAAACAAAAACTTTTTGATTTATGGGGAAGGAATGTAAAGGACAATGTCATGGAAAAGGATGGAATCCTAGGTAAAGTGTGGGAATGGAAGAATTGGAGGGTTGAAAACCTTTTAGAAAGGCAGAAACAATCTCTAAGGGAGATTTTCACCTGAAGAAAAGTCTAAATTATTGATCGTGGGAACAAGATTAGTTGATGTGCAGTGGTCTTAGGTGAGTTTTCAGTTAAACTTGGTTATGAATTGGTAGAAAATAAAGAGGAAGTATTTTTTGAGGCTAGGGACTTATGCTAGAATAAAGAAATATTACCAAAGGCTGGAACTTTCTCATGGTTAGCTATACAAGGTAGAATCATGACAGGGGATAGAAGAAGGAAATTTGGTTTCCAAGGACCTACAAAATGTGTTATGTGAAGAAAAGAGGAGAATGTTGATCATCTTTTGTTAAATTGTGAAGTTGCAGCTAAATTTTGGAGTCATCTTCAAGGAAAATTGGGATGGTCTAGACCTTGGAGCCCTTCTCTAATAGATTTCTTCATTTCATGGCCAAGGATGAGGAGGAGAAATTTGCTTGAATGTGTGTAGAGGGTGAGTCCCTCAATTTTCACTTGGGAGGTGTAGAAGGACAGGAATAGGAGGATCTTCCAGGAAGTAACAGAACCTATGGATCAGCTATTGCAAAGGATTGATCATTCGATAGAGGAAGTTGTTAGTGTTGTAGTGTTTAGGAAAAATATGTTAAAATGTGTGTTCATGAGTTGTGAGAGCTATTCAGAAAGAGTTGCTTGGGATAAAAATTGGAATGGTAGGATCAAAAGGGAAGATTTTTTCAAAGGTAAATCAAAGGGAAAATGCAAGATGGGAAGCTCTGGATGAAGGTTGGATCAAATTTAATTTTGGCAGGGTAGTAAAGGGTAACCTAGGAAAGTCAGGAGCTAGTTGCATAGTAAGGGATCATTTAGGTGAGACAGTGGCATTTGGAGCAAAGAGATTACCTTATGACACAAACAATGAAGCAAAGTTTTAGGCTACACTTTTGGCAATAAAATGTGCAAAGAGGGTGAGAGGAGTTAAAGTGATTTTGGAAGGTGACTCTATGGTAGTGGTGCAAGCTTTGAGAAGTAATCGGATTTCATCTTGGTGCTTAGGAAATTTATTATTCTGTGTCAATGAAGAGTTAAAATCTTTGGAGGACTTTAAAATTTGTCATGTTTATAGAGAATCTAATCGAGAAGTGGACAAACTTTCAAAATGGGTAGAAGAATTTTTCTTGGAAGGGATGTCAAGTTTTGAGTGGTGTAGCCATTGAGAAGGAATGGGAGAAAATGATTAAGGCAAGAAAAAAGTAAAATTTAAATCATAGGTGAGTGAGCAAAAGGAAATTGACTTCAATAAGGATTGTCAACAAAAAGTGGGCAAGTAGATTTGGGAGATTTGTAATTAATGACTTCATGATATAAGGATGGGAAAATAGAAGAAAATGATTATTTCAAGTGGTGTCTAGAAGAATTTCAAAAAAGGAAATTACTGGCATGTTATAAATATAGTACTTAGAAGGGATGTTTTTAACATGTTGAATAGTAATTTAAAACTATGGTGAAAGTGACAAGAAAAAAGTGGAAAGGATGGAAGCTACCTTTACTTTTTAAATGCCAAGATAGTAGAAAGCTTTGTTTGGCCCAATTCAAAACCAAAGGTTAAATTTGTTGCTGAAGTGCCCAATGCAAGGAGTTGTGAAAAATTAGTGAAGGAAATAGTGGGGAATTGTTTCAAAACTCATCCCACCATTGGAAAATAAATGTTGACATAGCAACAATGGTGATGGCTTGGGGTCTAGAGTTGAAATATCTAGTGAAGGAGGTTGAATGGGTAATGAAAATGTTGTTCTTCAGGATTTGATAGTAGAGATTGATTCCCTACTGGAATGGGCATGGTCAGGATAGGGGTTTGATCATAGTGAATGTTTTGAGAACTTAGAGGAAGGCAAGGCTCAGGGAAAATTCAGGTTTGTCTGGTGGCCAATAGGGGTAGATAAAAACACTTATAAAGCCAAGATTAAAGTGGCATGGGGAGCCTAGTGGAGACGTTGGGTGGTGAGAGTCAAATTCCTAGTAAGGGTGGAAAAGTGAAGTGAAATGGGGGCAATGTTCAGCCTTGGAAAAATTAAAATTTCAAAACAAACATAATCAAAAAAGTCTAGATGATGTTAATTGTCTCTTGTTGTTCACACAAAAACAAGTACTATTAACCTTCCTTTTAAAACATGAAAAATTAGATATCAAAGAGAACAATCCTATAGACCACATCTTTCAAGCACTCATCAACTTCTAATCTAATTTTCCAAACATGTCCACATTCAAGTACCATAGTTTGCAAACCAATCAAGCATCTAGCAAATAAGAAACAACCTCCTAGCATCAAACCAAATCACCACTTAACCAACACAAACCTAATTATGTTGTGCCAAAGCATAAGTGCACTTGCATTGTCAACACTAGTGTTCTACATACACTCAACTATCACCCATACAAGATTCAAGTCTCAAACCATGTCCAATCATGTCCTTAAAAACAACCTTTATACCTATCACCATAAAAGTCTAACTCTAAAAAATACCTGTAAACCTATGCCAAGAAGTACCAAATATGAAAATTAGTATTGACATACTCCCTCAAGGTTTCACATGCTAACTTGTATTGATGCTCACATAATCATGCCTCAAACATTAGGACCTACAAGTGTTCAAACAAGTACACAATTATATATGCCCATCAAACTAGAAAGACAACACCTATGTGTAGTACACTAAACATGCTCTCCAATGCCTATTCAAAATTCAATAAATGATTTTATATGCAAAGTTATGCTTAAAATTGTGAAACATAGATTATCTAGCTAGCAGACCCAAAAAACCAGTCAAAGTAACAAAATCAGTGGAACCAAACCTGTACCACTACATATTTCTCAAAAATCTATCCAACAAATATGAGTTGAAAAATAAACAATTTGGGGCAAAAGTCACACACCCTAGAACAAAATAGCTTCATTGGGCAATAGGAGGGAGGTTTGGGTGTCATACAATTGTCAAGGGTGTTATACAATTGGCTATACAACTTACATCATGTTGAGATTAGTGTTGATGTTGGCAGGGTCGAGTAGCCACAATTTGGAAAACATTAATAAAAAACAACAAGAATTTTTTTAATATTCTAATTTGGGCCAACATTGTTTTTTTGATACAATGGTTTGACTTTGAACTTCTTGTTGATCGGAGGTCCAAACACTATTAATGTTTTAATTTGAGATAGTATGGTTTCTTTTTGATAGAATGGTTTACATTTTTTATTGGTCACAAGTCCAAAAAATCACCAACAATCAACCTCCACATATTACAATACTGCCAACTGGGCATACCGTAAGATGTGCCCCTACAAAACTTGCCACAAAGTACACAGGTAACCAAATTTTGGTAAATTCAAATTTTGGGAAAGTTTTGGCAAAGATTGTAGTAAGGGAATTGGTAAAGATGGAGAATCATTTCACAGAGGGCAAAGGTGTGAAAGGAATGTTGGATAGTCTGAGGAGTCTCTAGGAAAGATGGTGTGAAGCAAATGGGATATAGTTGTCAAATGCAATGAAGGAAAGGACAAATGGCATCAAGGAAAAAAGACCCTTTTGTATTGTAAAATGAAAAATATGTAATGTAAATCTTAAGTCGAAATGGCTTTCTTCATTTCATGGCCAAGGATGAGGAGGAGAGATTTTCTTAAATGTGTGTGGAGGGTGAGTCCCTCTATTTTCATTTGGGAGGTGTGCAAGGAGAGGAATAGGAGGATCTTCCAAGAAGTAACAAAAACTATGGATCAACTATTCCAAAGGATTGATCATTTGATAGAGGAAGTTGTTAGTGCTATGGTGTTTAGGAAAAATATGTTAAAAAGTGTGTTCATGAGTTGTGATAGAGTTATTCAAAAAGAGTGTCCTAGGATAAAAATTGGAATGGTTGGATCAAAAGGGAAGATTTTTTCAAAGTTAAATAAGAGGGAAAATGTAAGATGGGAAGCTTCAGATGAAGGTTGGATCAAAGTTAATTTTGATGGGGCAGCAAAGGGTAACCTGGGATAGTCAGGAGTTCGTTGCAAAGTAAGGGATCATTTAGGTGAGACAGTGACATTTGGAGCAAAGAGATTACCTTATGGCACAAACAATGAAGCAGAGTTTTAGGCTACACTTTTGGAAATAAAATGTGCAAAGAGGGTAAGAGGAGTTAAAGTGATTTTGGAAGGTGACTCTATGGTAGTGGTGCAAGCTTTGAGAAACAACTATATTTAAGCTTGGCACTTAGGAAATTTATCGTTTTGTGTCAATGAAGAGTTAAAATCTTTGGAGGACTTTAAAATTTCTCATGTTTATAGAGAATCTAATCAAGAAGCAAACAAACTTTCAAAATAGGTGAAAGAATTTTGGTTGGAAGGGACGTCAACTTTTGAGTGGTGTAGCCATTGGGAAGGAATGGGAGAAAATGATTAAGGCAAGAATAAAGAAAAATTTAAATCATAGGGTGAGTGAGTGAAAGGAAACTAGCATCAATAAGGATTGTCAACAAAAAGAGGGCAAGCAGATTTGGGAGAGTTACAATTAATGATCTATTGATGAAAGGATGCACAAATAGAAGAAAATGATTATTTTAAGTGGCATCTAGAGGAATTGCAAAAAATGAAATTACTAACATGTTATAAATATAGTAGGTAGAAGGGATGTTTTTAGCATGCTAAATAGTAATTTAAAATGGAAGCTACCTTTACTTTTAAAATGCCAAGATAGCACAAAGCTTTGTTTGGCCCAGTTCAAAACTAGAGGTTGAAGTTGTTGCTAAAGTATCCAACACAAGGAGTTGTGGAAGCAATGAAGGAAACAGTGGGGGAATTGTTTCAAAACTCATCCCACCATTGGAAACTAAATGTTGACATAGTGGCAATGGTCATGGCTTGGGGTCTAGAGTTGGAATATCCAATGGAGGAGGTTGAATGGGTAGTAAAAATGTTGTTCCTTGTAGATTTAATAGTAGGGATTGATTCTCTACTGGAATGGACATGGTCAGGACAGGGGTTTGATTATGTGAATTTTTTGAGAATTTAGAGGAAGGTAGGGCTCAAGGAAAATTTGGGTTTGTCTCGTGGCCAGCAAGGGTAGATAAAAACACTTATAAAGCCAAGATTAAAGTGGCATGGGGGAGGCTGGTGGAGGAAATTGGAAAATTCAAAAAGAGGGAAGGAAGGAAGGTGATGGATTTCCTTACATGTAATATCCCCACTAATAGGATTATTTAGTGATAAGTAACACCTACAAAACAAATGTTAGAATCACAATAATAATAAAACTAGCTATATTATTTTACCCTCTAAGCTAACCCCAATCTTAAAGATGTCTCCAAGTCGGGCTTCTTAGCACATAGCTACTTCCCTGTCATCCTCGGAGCACACCCCTTAAGATTCTTTTTGGATGGGCATCCTCTATACAAGGCCAACAACATATGCATATGTTTGACAACATCAGAATATTTGGGTACGTCGATTATCAGCCATGGTAGACAATGGAGATTTTAAATATCTTACATGCTCCATGCTTCGATATCAACTCTTGGCCATGGTGGACAATGTAGATCTTAAATATCTCACATGCTCCATGCTTCGAGTTTCATTAGTATACATAGTATTGACCTCATAGGTTAACGCAATATTATCCATAAGTATGATTTATTAATATGAATAAATTCATAAATATAATTAAACAAACATAATCCATAAACATACCTTTCTTACCTTCTTCTTTTCTTGGTCCATTTCGCTCTATCCTTAGTTAGCCCTTCAATGAATTATTCCTTCTAGATTATCTCAACTCTATATTTACTTTCCAAAATTCTTCATTTTCTAATTATAAGGAAAGGACAAAATTATACTTTTTTGTTTCTTCTTTTCCAAGAGTCACAGCCTTTCATAATACAAATGCTTTAAAAAGTCACAACACTTCATAATTATAATCCTTTTGAAAAGTCGCGACACTTCATAACTAAAATCCTTTAGAAAAGTTTCAATACTTTATAATTAAAATATTTTTGAAGAGTCACAATTGCTCATAATTATGACCCTTTCAAAGGTTCGCATCCTTTCAATATCATTGATACCTTTTTTAGAAAGTCACTTGTTTTCTTCATATTACTTTCTTCTTCCATTTTTCCTTTTGAACTCTTCTCCTCTTCTCTTCCTTTTTTCTACTCTCTAAAACAAACTGTCCTCTCTTTTATATCTTAATTTTAATGAGTCATGTCTATTTGTTAAACATCTCTTGAATTTTCATTAGATTTAGTTAATTTATATTATTCTATGTTATATTATTTATTTACTTACTTATATGTGTTTATTTTATTTATTATTAAATTATATTTAGAAAGTTAACATACTTTCTACAATATTGTCTCTTGTATTTAATTTTCTTTCTATCTTTATTCATTGAAATTTTATTTTTTTAATTATTTAAAATATCATACTAAATATTATTTTATTAATAATATAGATTAAATAATTAATATTTCCTTGGTTTATATTTTAGTATTAGTTTTAATATAACATTATTATTTATTTAATAACATTGTATTATCTAATTATTATTAAAATTCTATATTAAAATGGGGATATGACATTATGGCCCATCCAAAGCAACGAAGAAGTGCAAGAAATAGGAAGAGGCATCAGGTGGTGAAAGTCATATTCCTAGTAAGGGTGGAAGACTGAAGCGAAATGGGGGCAATGTTCAGTCTTGGAAAAAAAGAATTCACAAGAAACACAATCGAAGATGTAATGCCCCGCCAAGGGATCCAAAGAATTAACCTAGAAAAAAAATTTCGCTAAGTTTGGTAGCATTTTTTTTTTTAACATGAAAGTAAATACCACTTATAACTTAAGCACAATAACGGAAGCAATAGCAATGTCCATATGAAATTAAACATAACATACATAATAGATTACATTCTTTAAGATCCCTTAACGTTGGATTACATCTAGAAACATGAATCCATCTAATACAACATCCACATGAAATAATAATAATAAGTCTAATGTTTATACATTACATTTCAAATACTCAATCATCCACTATACATGTCACAGGGTATGACAAGCTCAAAAGAATATACATACATGGAATAAGGTACATCATCCTATTGTAATCCATGATACATCAAAGTAAAGCTAATCACATGATATACATGTTATGTCATCATAGAAGACATATACATCCATCATAAAGATCAAACATAATAAACTAAGTGCACAGTTCCTCCCAACCGTTAATAGCATCATTAGACCATCGTGGATCCTAGCCATCCCTTCGTGCGTAACATTCCAAATCACCGAAGAGATCATTGATATTAACATAGTAGGAATGTCACTTCTAACATATACAACATCATATGTAGAAAGTAATCTATCATGCAGATAAAAGCATAAGATATCATTATCTAACATATGCTAATCATCAATGAAAAGGATACATATCCACCATCATGAAGGACGCATTAGCCACGATGTCTCAATGAATCTCAAAATGATAAGAGTGGAAAAAAACACTACCACCTGACCGCGTGGTACCTAAGTGGTCCACTCCCACCGTGCTGAGGAGATAATCTCAAGTCCCAAACAGGCTATCCAAAACACATAGCATAAATCTCTATAAGTCCAGGAATCCTAAAAGTATACTAACTCAGGTTCCAACCACAACTCGATATCTAATCCCAGAGGCACACAATGACATGTAGGAACCTACTATGCAAGCGAGAAAGTGTCATCGCAATTATCACATACAAGTTACCCTGGTAGTTAGCTAAACTCCACAAGTCCTTACTGATTTCATGCGGCCACTATTATCCTCTCATACTGATGAGGCATACTACGAAATGAAAGGTCGCAACCATGCATCTCACTACTCCCATCCTAGCATGTACAAGCACTCAAGGCATGGGCGAGAACAAAACTCTTATCTTTTTAGGTTCATTCAGTTAGTATTAGGTGTGAATGTTATCACTTATTAATCCAACTTACAATGAGTTACCCTGGTAGCCTCTTAGGGCCCCGGCCCCCATTGCAAGCCACCTCTCGTCACTACATGCAAATATCCTACCCTAATGCTCATGAAATCATAAATCTGAAAATCACAAAAGATAATCCATAATAAAATCATCAAATATGCATAAAAGCATCAAATCTCCATGAGCAACATCCATAGAAAATCATGAACACAATAGCTCTCTATTGGCAACTGAAGTATCACTGATAATCAAAGTATCCAATGGTTCTCAATAACCAAAATATATCTCAATCATACTGATCAAAGACTCCAAAAATGGTTGAGTCAAACATGTCACAACATGACATCATCAAGAATAAAACCACATCATAGTCCCATCATGGCGACTAGAAAATAACCAAGGATAACTGATCGATGACCAAAAATAATGGTTAAGTCAAGTGTCTCATACATAAGAATCTCAACTATAACAATCAGTAATCACATTCAATACATAGAGCATTCCATCACATAACCATGGTTGGGTTTATAAAGATCAAGATTAAAACATCATCATGACATCACAATCACATAACCTCCCCAAGCCTCTGGTAGACGTCCTATAACTGGTCAACACTAGTCAACCCAAAACCCAAAACAATAGCATAAAGAATACACAATGCAAACCCATGTTTTGGTTTTGCTAAGTTTACAACTTAAATTTAAATGCAAAAGTCTCAGTTTACGTTTTCCCAATTTAAATATCAAGTGGAGAAATTTCATGATTTAATTAACCCATGTTTTTTTTGTTTAATAGATAAAAGTTTCTCCCTAAAACCATTAGACTCAATTTTCTAAATGTTCTATATTTCCATTTAGTCCCCCATCATTTTAAAAATAATATTTGAAATCTTTCCATATTCATCTTTCCAAATTAAAGATTGTATTAAATCTATATTGCTCATCATTATAAAATATCTTGTTATTAAAGAATTTCTCTTTAAATTCCAACATCAATATATCAATTATTTATTATTGATAATGTAAATATATATATACTTATATACACATACATAAATACATATATATAACATTTAATAATTAATAACAATGCAAAATTGAAAAGCTGAAATTCATATAACATATGAAATTCGATTTTGTGTAACATAAATGTTTTAACATAAACATTTTTTTTTTTTAATACACAACTAAATATTTGAATGACCCCCCACCCTTGCTGCAGTACGCAGTACCTGCGGTCGTAGGCACTGCACCGACAGTGGGTACGTAGTACCCCTGTCGTCACAAACCTGCGATGGCAGGCCTCTGCCTTCCGCAGGCACGGGGTACAAATCATGCCCAAGCAAACGTTAATATATATATATATATATATTTAAACATTGTTCAAACACCAATTCGCAATACAAATCGCGTCGCGTTTTAATAAGTTTTCCCCACTGCGATTTACCAAATCAATCATTCAGTGAATTATATATATCCTTCTCTCTTTATGTGATAAGTGTTTGCATTCAGGTGATTCTTGGGAGCTGTAGGGTTGATATTTCATCAACTTCAATAGTTATTGCATCTACATTTGTATTCATCTTGAAAGAGGCATTGCATTATTAAGATATAAGGTAATTTATAATTTAGATCTGGTTTCTATTTCATCTTTTAGAAGGATATATACAATGGCAAACTAAGCAAGAAGGATAGAAGAGGATGAATGCTTGAAGGGTGAACAAGTTGTTAGAACTACAAAGATTGGAAGCCAAGAAGAGTTGAGGACTGAATAGTGATCTGTAATCTAAAAGCAAGGTTGTAAGTTATATCATATCAAAGCTCTACTGTTACTTTCTAACAATTATATCATATTAGGGTAAATCGTTTGGAGAAAGGTTGACTTAACATTCATTGGTATATCCTTTAACAGGGTGGCATTCCAAGTGAATGGCCTAAAGTCCTCTAACAAGGCCAACCTTTAAGAGGGTGATTGAAATCCCTTAAGTGGGTCACATTTAACAGTGTGTGTTGTAACCTTTGACAGGGTTAGCTTTTAATAGGGCATCACTTCAAAAGAGTGAAAAAGGAGTAGCATGTTCCTGGTGATTTTTTCCAAATTGGGTTTCCACGTTAAATCATTGTGTCAAATATGCTGATGGATATGTTGTGTTTTATGATTTATACTTATGCATGTTAATGTTACAGTAACTTATTAGTTTTGGTTAACACACAATGAATGCATGCATGGTTAAGAATGTTATATGGGTTCACTAAATTGTGAAAAGTTTTATTTTGTACATCTAGACCTTGAATAACTAATTCACACCCCCCCACCCCCAGTTATTCTAAAAGAATTCCAAAACAACTCACTCCAAGGTTGGGAGAATATGTATTTCCATAAATGGTAAGATAGGTCCTATTGGTTCTCAAAATTGTTGGTTGAATTCCTATAAGCCCTTCCTACTTTATGTTGGGAAATTAACATAATTTTGGTCTATAAAGAAGACTAAATGACAACTATTCAATCTCAACACTTTAGGCTCTATCAAACCTAGGTGGTTGTACCTAAACTACTATTCCATAAGGTGAGCTTAAGGATTAATAACACAGACTTATAGAAAATACTCTTGAGATGGAAAGTATTTCTCAAGAAGAGATCGAAATGTGTAAATATTTCAAGTGTGAATGAAAGATTGATAATAAACTTATGGAATACATGTGGATAGAATTTTTCCAAACTATAACTGTACATATCAACTTATAATGAATATACAAATACGAATCCTTACTCCATTGGGCATTATTGAGTCAATCCCCACATAATCTTATCATCAAACCTCAAAAGATAGTATACACCCCCATCAACCATTGGACAAATAAATAATAAATGCAATCCTTAGTCTAAATGCATTTAACCCTAATAAAAAAAGACCAACTAGATAGATACCATAACTCGATATGAAAATATCTAATAAATCAAATTCATACATTACTCTGATCCATCAAAATAATAGTATAATCCCAAGGGACAATGAAGAACATGAATAATAAAGAAACCATATGCCATCATAGATATAAAGGAATTATCATTATATTAACTTCATTTATAAGGAAATACAACAAAGTAGTTTCATTGCATATCCAAAAAAAGTAATTACATATAATGAAAAATTACTTCATAGTGTTTCTTCCTTTTGGTAGTATCATATATCATCCATATATCTTGTATCTATTGTCTTGAAAATGGTTCTTCTTAAATAAGGGTCTTGGTACCTTTTCTTATAAAAATGAAAAGGTACAACATAGCTTTAGACTCATTCAACAATATAACTAACTACTAACTAAAAGCATAAATAAATAATACTTGAAAACATGAAAAAAAAAAAATTAAGCCTCTTATATCTCTTCAACAACCACAACCTCTTCAGGAGCCTCTTTAGGAATCTTTGGGTACACCTCAATCCACTTGGAAATCTAGGCATTTGTGGACCACACAAATTTTTGGATTATTGGAGCAAAGGCATGTAGATCAACCCATCTCTTTCCTTACGAAATTTTGATATCTATTATAAAATTTGTCAATTTGGCCTCCATAGAAGTCATCTTATTCAATTTAAGAAATTTTGATATCTATTATAAACTTTATAAATTTGGCCTCCACAACAATCATCTTGTTCAATACCCTATGGAATGAATCCATTTGAAAACTTTTTTCTTCCTTGAACTTGGTTATTAATTCCTAGGAAACATTAAAAATACATGTCTCCATTCTTCAAGTTGTTTGATTGAACGTTCTTCATTCTTGATGATAGGAAAATAAGGATGGTCGATGGAAGCAAATACCTTTAACTTTTCTTCCAACTCTAGATATTCCTCATTTATATAACTTAGATTATTTATAATAGTGTCAATGAAATCAATGGTGGCCTTAATTTGTGTAGAAGCATCTAGATCCCTTCTTGTAAATTCAAAGAGTTTTGAGGGGGCACTTCCTTTCTATCTCAGAAAGTATGTCTTTTCCTTTAGCAAAGAAATCCAACATATTGCATATACTATAAAATCCTTTGAACACCTAATCACATTTGAGCGATATAAGATTCACTCTATGGACAAGATTTCTTCTAATACCTTAAAAGTGAAATCTTTATGTTCAACATTTGAGGTTGCCTCTTTGTCCTAACTTTCTTTAACATCAATTTCTACACCTTTGTGAACCACAATCACCTAAATATTTCCAAAAATTTTTAAATCATGTAGTGTTGGCAGTGGGCTAATGTCCCTCATAGGGTTCATGACATGGCTTAACTACCTCCTCTAGTTCTACAAGACTATTGGTCGTATCGGGCATTGATAGGTCAATCTGTTGGTGCAACAACAATTCTGGCCTTTTTAACAATTGGCATTAGAGCTTGGTCACAGGTTCGAATCTTGCTAGCTAGGGTGAGTGACACTAGGAGTGAGATTATTGGTAGTGGACCAAAATCCCTCGCAAGGTTTTCCACATGGCTTAACTACCTCCTATGGTTCTATAAGACTATTGGTTGTATCAGGTATTAACAGGTCAATCTTTTGGTACAATGGCAACTCTGGCATTTCTAACATGTAGTTCTGTCTCCAACCTCCTAGTTTTTACATGCATTTTATTTATCATAGAATTTATGTCCATTTCTTTCCTTTGCAATTCTATGATTGTGTCTTTCATATGTTCAATTTTGGCTTCGTTAAATGTAGAGTGATGTGTCAATTATGATGCAACAAGCATAGGGTCTGTATTTTCCATAGTTTGCACCAAGGTCATCCCTTCTTCTCTTTTATAAATTTCAATTATTTTGGGTTTATTTCCCTTAAATGTAACCCAGATGGCAAGGGTTTCTATTTTAGGGTTATACCCTATCCCTTCTAATTTGTCCAAAGATTCAAATTTTGAGACAAATGTGGAATCTTCTTGCTTCCTTACTTGATCTAATAGAAAACATTCTTTTAATGCTAAATCAAGCATAATTAAGATGTCACTCGTTTTTACCATTTCTCTAGCCTCTTCCTCAATGCATGAAATGTCATCCAAGTGCAACTCATACATCATCTACTGAATAATTGAGGAATTTTGAGACCCATCAACTCCCTCAAGTCTCTTTCTATCTTTAAAGTCCCTCATCTTATATTTAATACAAAATTCCTTGAATTCATGTGTTTGAGTGAAATTCACTTGTTGAATGAATCTAAGAGAAATGGATTCCCTCTCATCTTCAGTGTTAATGGTGTCATCATTCTCCATAGTATGAGCATAGTAGCCATATTCTTTCTCTGAAAATTTTAGAGGTGGCTCTAATGTCTCAACATTGTTTCTTTCTTTCATGTCTCTGAGAATATTGACAATTTATGATGATCCCTCATCATCTGAGTTATGATAGACTACCAAAGGGTTACTAGTCCCTTTTTCATGATATTTAGGAGTAGGAGAACCAGAACTTGAACCTATCAAACTCAACTTTCTTCCTTTGGTTTGAGGAGGTGGAGCAAATACCTGCTCAACTTTCTCACCTTTTTCTTGCTCAACATATTCTTGGTATAAATTCTCAAAATATTTAATACACTTATCAGTCCTGAGGATCTCAATATATTCTTCAGAATGAAAATGAGGTAGACCTTTACTTAACCTATGATTCTCTATCTTATTCAAAACATTCCATTTCTTTAGCCTTTGGTATGCTTCTTTTAAGTCATCACAATTTCTAATAATGTCATCTTCAATGTTCACTTGATGAGCATACCTAACTTTATGGTTTTAATGCACCCCTCAGGATCATAATCTCTACTTTTATCAATGATTAGCCAAAATTTATTCATGATGACTTCTTGAATGTCTTAGATCTTACTGTATCCAAGTGTATATCCATCAAACTTTATAAAGTGAGGCATCATGTTACCCTTCCTTCTTGGCTGAATAATATCCTTTTCAAACTAGAATGACTACCATATAAATTCCATGAAACCTAATATTTTAGGGACAAACAAAGGAAGCCCATGAGGTGGTTATCTACACTCATATAACCTTATCAATGAATATTTTGGTTTTGAGAATCCAATCACCCAAGTTGTATTCATAACCTTTATCATCCTGACATTCTTTGGGCCTTAACATATCCTTTATTTACAATGGCAATCTTGTGATAGTTCCTCCAAGTACCCTTACTATCTACTATACAAAATACCCTGAATACTATGAAATTTCCATCCCTTGCATGTGTATCCCAAAGTGGGCACCAGAGCTAGATGGGTTGTCTAATACCTTTTTCATCAATTGTAGCCAATTTCTTGGAATTCTAAAATTAATTGATATTCTAATGGAGAATTAAGTAATATAGCACAGAATAATTATTGAAGGACTTAGTAATTTTCCATCTAACTAATTGATTGTGAAGGGTTTTCTCAATCTCACTAGAAAAATCAAACTCTAGATAGGTGTGGGGGTTCTGGATTTTCATACACATATACATGTATTCAAGTGGAATTTTCTGGTGCTCATCCTCTCCAAACAGTTGTGAGCATGCATAAAATGTGTACTTAAAAAAAATCCATAAAGGATTCAACATAATGTGGACCCATATGATCAACATAAATTATTTTGTTATTGTAACCCATGTACATGAAATGTGCAATTTCATTATCTTTGCTAAACTTCATGGTTCTCTGGTATTCATTCCCAAAGTGCTCCCTATCAATTTTTGCAAGGGCTTGGGTGCTCAATCCAAAGCATTCTTCTATACAAGATTTTGTGATAACTACTAATGGCATACCATCCATTTTCCTTACAATCCTGGTAATTGATTCATGATGATTGGCTACAATGTCTACAAACTTTGTATCTACAAACACATTTGGGACTAAAATTTTGCCTAGAGCTAATCTCCACGGGTTGTCCCTAGGTTCCTTTTATCTCTGTTTGCATAAAAATATTAGATCTACAATGGAATGAAAAATTAACATCTCTACAATTCTCAAATTCATCAGCAAAAAAAGTCATTTGACCTCTAGAAGAAGAACCAATAAACATTTCCAACAACATCTTTTTAATATATTTCTCAATGG
>CM053792.1:601004908-601174908 GCA_028749045.1 Cupressus sempervirens
GCTACATGATTGAGTGGATTGTACCCCTATCTTTTTGTTGGCTTCCAAGAGTAATCCTATGCCTAGTGGGGGAGGGTGTAGTGCCTCTCATGTTTGCATTATGTACCTTGTTATATTTTGATCCATGAGATACTTGTTACTCTTGTTATGTTTATAGTTGAGATGACCTAAGGGTCAGATGTTATACTTTGATTTTAGTATCATAGATGTCAGACTAATATGTTTTTTAATTTATCATATTTACATGATGGTTCCATTTTAAGATGATAGTAGGTTTTGTGATGATATCTGATTATTCAGTATTTGGAAATATCTCTTATTTATGTGATTGATTTAATGCTATGGTCATTTACTTCATTTTTCTTTATGTGAACATGAGTAATGTAAATGGATTGTTTCAATATAATATAATAAATGGTTAAATTAGGTGATTTAATACATTTATTGCTTCAGCTATGTTATTATATGCAATTGTAGATGATCATGTGTTTTAGTGTGTGGGAGTTATATCCTTGGCAGTGGCATGTGGAGTTAGTGATATAGTTGTTCATATTTACCAATGTCATCCCTATATGGTCAACATATCTTATTGTATTATTTAATTAAGCATTCCAATGATTTGATAAATTTGGACTCATTTGCATTATGTGACTTGACCTGTGAACGTGTTTGTGCATTTAGAGGTTCGCATTGTCGTAAAAGTTCATAAGGAAATTTTTGTAATTTTGGGTTTTTAGGATTTATTTTTATTGATTTTAATTTCTAGCATCTTTTCCATAAATGAATTCAAATTACTTGGAATAGCCTATTTTTATTTGAGTTGATTCAGAGTCTAACTATTTTAATTGGTTATTTACCCTAATTGATTATTCACTCAAAAAGTGAATAAGAATTGAAAGAGGAAATTAATTTCTCACTTGTCACATTTGGAAATTGAGAAATTGAGAGCTTTTTCCAAAGTCCTCTTTTGGAGGATTACATTTCTATTTTTTGTGAGAGCTATGGGAGTGGGATCTTCTCAAGATCAATCTTGTTCAAACTAGTTCAGGGAGACCTTGTTTCACTGACTTTCACCAACTTATGTAGATTACTTATTTTACTGTGCTAATTTATGTTTCTATCCCTTTTGCTATTAGGTAGGGCTCTCCCATTTTCATGTTTTAACTCCATTTCTAGTTATGTTTTTGGTAACTATTTGTTGGGAGGCTGAGAACTAGTGTTCCCCTCTATTCTTGTTTCTTGGTCCTACCCAGTTGTTCAAGTATGAACATTTTCCCTATTTTTGGGATGAGGGTTTGGGGTTTCAAACTGTTATGTTGGTCATATTTTTCATATGATGTCCAAACCTAAATTTTATTATATTTTTGTGGCTTTTTTGCCCAAAGACCAAATGGGTTTTAATTTCAAAGTTTTTGAGTTTTGGGTTTTTACCTCATTTTGTGTGTTGCCTAGTTTTCTCAAGTTTTCTTGGCATGATGTTGGTCATGGACCTGGATCATTTTTTGGGATGCTAGTTAGATCATTGTTTCACTTTTATGTTGCATTGTGATGCATGACACATCTATCCTCCCAAGCCATTATTATGTTGAGTGTTTTATTGCTTGCGTTCTCATCTAGCCCTTGTGTTTTGGTATTTGTGATGGTAGTGCACCCACTCACAAGCGCATGTATGTGAATTTATTGGGTGACTTATGAGGCCCAAACTCCTTATGGTAATGCAGTTGAGTTATATCTTTGGGATTATGTTGGAAATATGCATGCCTACGAGTACTCATCATTGGATGAGTATGGGTAGGGTAGAGTAGCTTCATGGATGGGCTTCTATCACATATTTGGTGACCATGCCTAGGTTGATAGATAGAAGGCTTAAACAAGTGATAACTAAATAAAATATTGGGTGATAATAAACTTAAGATAATTAAATGTCTAAGCACCCGATTAAGTTTGAGGACACAGTGCATGACCCTTCTTTTGGGAAGTTGATTTTGCACCATGATAGCTTGGGCTACTTGATGCCAAGCTATTTCCCCTCTAGGTGGGTCCCTACATAGTAACCCATTGAGAGTATAACCAGGACATGTTGTATTTGTATTATCTCATGATCTTGGTTTTAGTCATCTTACTATCTGGCATGAGTGTTAGCCATGTATGTTTGTTTTACGCATGTTTGCGGTTGGATCATTATCTCCATCAACATAGCGGGAGTGGACCTATGGGTTCCACATGGTTTAGAGGCATACCTACCTTCACCAATACTAGGGACTAGTGTACAAAGATAGTCTATTATTCTAGTGTGACCATTTCTTGATGTTTTCACTTAATACTTTGAGTTTTGGAGTATGGTTTCTTGTGACTAAATTCTTTCATTGTAATTCTTGGATATCACGTTTATATAATAATATTTTATTTGTCACATTCCCTTATTATGATGTTTAGCATATGATTAGATGATGTGATCTACTTAGTTAGAGTATTCATTGCTTATTGGATTAGCATGTTAGGTTTCATGTTCTTATGATTTTATTACATTTTAATAGTGATAACCTTATAAGATAACTTTGACTACCTAGTTGGCAATTTGGGATGTTATGCATGGGGGATGGCTAGGACCTTCAAGGTCTCATGATGCTCTTATGGTTGGGAGAAACTGTACATTAGTTTTGTTATGTTCAAGTGTCTATGTCTCGGTTAGTGGATTTGGTATTCCTTGGCGTGGCGGAAATATCTTTCTTGCTTTCTATTCCTTTTTTTCCTAGTTCACTATTATCATTCCTCTTGCAAGATTTTACTTCATCACACAAGAGAGTGGAAATTTCACATGGTTCTTTGCATTCCCTCATAGGGCTTATTGTACTTCCTCGCATGAACCTCAGCACCAATGCAGTGCATTTTGGCTACTAAACCTAGCACTTCCTCACGTGAGATGGTGTTTCCTAATGTGGTTTAGTGTACTTTATCATGTGAAGAGGTACTTCCTAATGCAAGACTATCAATTGTTAATTCTCTGACATAATAAACAAGGGCCATCTCTATTATTTTTCAAAGAACACAATTTGGACTTTTGAGTACCCTTTAAGAATGCTAGTGTTTCCTTGCTTTGATAGATTGGAGATTTTGTGTTCTAATATCGTCTTTAATTTTCATCCTTTAGTTTGGTCATGCTAGTTTAGTAGTGGTGTTTGGAGATTTGTTGGTGTTTGGATATCATTTAGTCTTCTGTTGTGATCTTTTAGATCCTCTTATGTTGTATGTCATGTGTATCCATACTTGTTTTAAAAAAAATCTTGGCTTTTGTTGAATCTTTGTTCCAAGGATCTCCATACGGGGCATTACACTTCTCCATTCTCATTCAACTTATTTCCAAATACCCATTTGGTGCCAATTATATTCTTTTCCTTGGGTCTAGGAACAAGATTCCAAGTTTTATTCCTTTCTATTTGATCAATCTCTTCATTCATTGCTGTTATCCACCTTTCATTTTCTAATGCATCTTTGATAGATCTAGGTTCAAATTTAGTAAAAAAACATGTACCTTTTAATTTTTTCCTTGTCATTATACCAACTGACTAGTTTCCAATGATTTTCTTGAGTGCATGATGCCTTCTAACATAGCCAAGAAAATTGGGCTCCTTCTTTCTGAATTCACTCGGTTCACCATGATCTTTTGAATCATTCTCGAGTCTCAGTGACTGTGATTCGGTTCCATCAAACTATGACTCATTTCCCACTAGGTAAAACTTAGTTCCTTTTGATGACTCAAGTTGTACTAGTTGTAACTCGGGTTGAACTGGGGATTTTGGGGACTTAGGAGATTAATATTATTGATTTCCACTTGCTTGAACTTTAGGTACAGTATTAGGCTCATAGTAAACAAAGTTTTTGTAGACTTTAGGTTCCTTGTTGCTTTGTTCTTCACTCTTTTCTGCAAACTCATCAATCTTCACATGTGCACTTTCTATAACTTTGAGAATAGATAGATTCAAAAAAAATTATGCTTTAATATTATTGGAATATCCTAAGAATATACCTTCATCACATAATTCAAAAGGTGTTTGATTTGAATCCTTCATCAATTGAACTTTATTCAAGGTATGAACTATAGTGTTCATTTCTTTCTTTCAATATTTGATAGCAATGTTCTTCTCTATCATCAAGGTCCTTTCACAATCCATGATTGATCTATTCCTTTTTTTAGTAATATCATTCTGATGAGGTCTACCAAGTGCAAATACCTACCTTTTAATTCCTATTTCATTGCAAAATTCATTGAATTTGTTAGAAATGAATTCTCCTCCTTTGTCTGATCTTAAACATTTTGGTTTATTTCCTATTTCTTTCTCTAATCTAGCTAAATACCACTTGAACTTTTGAAAAGATTCTAATTTATCCTTTAAATACATAGCTTCCATCATTCTATATTAATCATCAATAAGTCCACAAAGGTCTATATGAACTAGATACAGTACTTCTTCAGAGTGATAGTTCTTGCTCTTAAAACTTGTCTTTCCCATCTTACCAATTTGACAATTCTTTCACATGCCCATGTCAAGTTTCTTCATGCTTGGAATGTCTCTAATCCTTCTTTTTTTTCTTATTTGACCAAGTTATCAAAATTCAAATGAAATAACCTTTTATGCCATAACCAGCTTTCTTCTACTTGAGCAATGAAACATAAACTTTTCATTTAGATCTAGGTAGAATATTACCTTTAGTTTTCTTGCTAGTCCCAACCAAATTTCCTTTCCCATCCAAAAAATTGGGCTTTCCATTCATGAATTCTACCTTGAACCCAATGTTATTCAATTGAGCCAAACTAAGTAGATTATGCTTTAGTCCTTCAACCCAATAAGCATTATCACATTTGAGATCATTGGTTAATGCAATACAACCTTTTCCTTTTACATAACATGGTTCATCATTGCCAAATTTAACACTTTCACCATCATAGTGTACCAAGTTCTCAAATTTAGATTAGTTACTAGTCATATACTAATAACAACCACTATCAATAATCCATGTATCATTCTGACTAATATGTGAGATAAGGGTCATCTTATAATTTTGATCATCTGATTCATCTTTAATAGCAATGAATACCATTTCAGCTTCTTCACTACTATTAGAACATTTAACAATGTAACAATATTTTTTATCTTTGTCCTTGTAATCATTGTAGCTTTTGAAATCCTTCTTACCTTTTCATTTTTCATGTTTCTTTTCTTCTTTTCCTTGTCTGTTTGGACATGTTGCAGCAATGTGACCAACTTCTTCACAAGAAAAGCATATCAAAGGAATTTTTCCTTTGTACTTCCCTTTGCCCTTGGGAAATGTTCTTGCAAGTAATGATTCAATGGCTTCAAGATCTTCATCAAAACCATCTTCCTCTTCACTTTCAGACTTCTTACTTCTAGACTTTGCAGCTTTCTTCTTGAGTGATATATTGGCTTGGAATGCAAACTCAAGGTTACTAGAGTTAGGAACATAATTATCAAAATTATCTAACTCAAATGCAATGAACCTTCCCACTAATGCATCTAATGTTATATCATTCTTAGGATCACATCTCATTTCTTGAATGGCAGATACTCTAATTACATAGATTGGAAGAAGTGTTCTAAGAACCTTGCTTACCATTATCTCATCTTATATCTTTCCTCTTGAAGCTCTGATTGCACACATACTAGATTTGATTCTTTCACTATATTTTAAAATATGTTCATCTTCTCTCATCTTGATTTGATCAAATTGACCTCTAAGACTTTCTACTTTTGCTCTCCTGACATTATCATCACCTCCATGGATAGCTTTCAGTTTGATCTACATCTCATAAGTAGTACCACAGTCTTTGACTTCATCAAATTCAGCATAGCTGACAGTTGAAGCAATATCAATCATCATAATGTTATGATTTGTCTTCTCTATAATCTCTTTTACAGTCATAGTTCTAGTAGGTGACACATACTTGGTGCCTAGGTACTTTAGGCCTGAATCTCCAATGGTTGCCAAATGCAGTCTCATGAGTTCCTACCATGCCTTGAAGTTATCTTTGTTCAGCTTAGGGATCTCTCTTCTATAATACATCTTGATATTTAGCTTAGGCCCTTGAAACCTTCTCTACAAGCACCAAAAGTTCTAATACCAATTGTTGAAAATATAAGAGAAGTAACTGAGAGGAGAGGGGTGAGTTAGTACCACAAAAAAATCCCAAATCTCTTAGATGTCAATACAAAACAAAACCAACACACTATGAAAAGTGAAATATTGTTGCAACTTGGTTAGCACTAAAATCACTTAGTTAACACTAAGAATTTTTGTCACTTGGAAAACACTGAAATATTTACTTCTTAATATGTTTAACTTAATTGCAATAATAGAAATAAAATAACATGTACACATGTGACACCAGGATTTAACGAGGAAACCCAACTTGGGAGAAACCTCCAATTGAAACTAGTTATTGTTTTTCACTCTTCTAAAGTGAGTGTTGTTAGGAGCCAACCTTATTAAAGGTTATAAAACACATTGTTTAGTGTGACCCTATTAAAGGATTTTAATCACCTTGTTAGTAGTGACCTTGATAGAAGTATTTAAACACTTCAATCTAGAAATGCCACCTTGTTAGATGATTTGGCTGCAGTGCCTACCCTCGTTCACATTTTTTCTGGACATTATTGTTATTATTAGATTGTGATAGACTAGTTTTATGTTGATGGATTAGTGGTATTGTTTTGACACTATTAGACATTATGTTATGGATTTAGTGGTTATATGATGAGATCATTTAGATTTTATATTTCATGCATACATGATGATCATTATACTATTTTCAGTTATTATTGATGATTAGATGGATGGCTTATTATCTTATGTGCTTTATTATGGATACTTACCCCATACTTGCATGTGTATGGTATGCGTGTTTTCTTATTGTATGGCATTTTTGATGTGGTTAAGGAAGGGAGTTGTAGTCACCTGCTTAGTCAAGATCTACACAATGCACCACTTCCTGCCATTGTCTATTTAGCTTAGCATTATATATATTTTATGTACATGCATGGTTTTTTTGCAGGTTGCAGGTACCGGGTATTGACTTCCCTAAATTGCCAGGATGAGTGTACCCTATTATACTATCTCAATGATAAGAGAAGGGAGATAAATTCTCAAGTCCAAATCCCAAACCTTTAAGCCAATTGTCCTAGTAAGGTAGGACAAGTAACTAGATATTTTACCTACCGAATGTGTCGAATGACATAATTCGTGATTCTTAACCCTTTAGACTGATTTTGAGTGATTTTCTCTATGATGGGTTTTCATATTTTATCTTGGAAGTCTATGGTGAATTTTCTATTAATTAAGTCTTAATAAATAGATTTAATTAATAAATTAATTATTTGAGAAAATTAATATGAAATATCATGTTATTTGATATTTTGATTGTAATTAATTAAATGAGAATTAATTGAGGAAAAAGAATTAAATAAAAGAGAATTAGAAATTAAAATTAATAATAATAAAGTAACAAATAAATAATAATAATAAAAGTTATAAAAATTAAAATAAAAGTTATAAAGTTAAAATGGAAGTTATAAATATTTAAATAGAAATTATATAAAAAGTGAATTGGAGTTATAAGCTTGCATGGGAATTAACGCATTTCTCTATTTCTCATGTGTCAACAACACGGGGGTTAGTGCATCAATTAAGCACATGGTGTCTACAACCCTATGACTCATCTTGAAGGTTGGAAAAGACCCATGCTTAGTTGGTGACACCTTCCAGCTGTTTCTAGAAGCATTCTAGATGTTTCCTGAAAGCTCTTTATATTCAAGCATTCATAGAAGCTTAGACATAGAATTGGGAGAGCAATTGGAGCATTGGAGGACTCAAGAATTCTAAAGAAGGGAGAAGCTTGCTCTGCAAATTTTCTAAGGAAGAGCAATTTAGCATTAGAATCCGAGTAGATTCTTGTGATTTTTTTTATGCTATTTTCGCATCATGCATTCCCTGTCTTCTTCGTGTCTTCCATATGTCTTTTGAGAAGTTTCATATTTATATTCATTCTCAATGTGGGTAGATTAATTTTATTGGAGAATCTTATATGCATTCTATAATGCAAATATTTTATTCTTAATTGTAGATATAATCTTTGTGAAAAAAAAAAGACAAACATGGTTATGTGTTCAGATCTGCATATATATATATATATATATATTCATATGTATACATTTATTATGAATCAATTATAAAAATTTGAATTTATATATATATATATACATACATATATATACATACATATATATATATATACATACATATATATATATACATACATATATATATATATATACATATATATATATATACATACATATACATACATACATACATATATATATATATATATATGTATGTATATATATATGTATATATATATATATATACACCTATGTATATTATGCACCGAATTGAGTGATTGATAAAAATGCAGTGGAAAATTTAATCGCATCGCGATTCATATCGCATGAAACAAGTATATATATTATATGTCATGGGCACGATTCGTACCCTGCGCCGACGGAAGGTAGAGACTTGTCGTTGGAGTTTTGTGGCAACAGGGGTACTACGTACCCGCTGTCAGCGCAGTGCTTGTGACCGCAGGTACTGCGTACTGCAGCAAGTGTTTTGGGGTTATTAATGCTAATGTGATGCAAGGAAAAGAAAAAAAATGTTTATGTTAAAATGTTTATATACAATCAATTTCTCATTGCTATATAATATGATGTCAATCGAAATTGTTAAATCGATTTTATGAAAACATATTAATATATTTACATATGTATGTGTATATATATATATATATATTTAAATATATATATATATATGTATATATGTAATATGTTATTTATAAATTTAAGTTATTATTATTTGATGAATGATTTATATTGAAGGTTTATTTTCATAAGGTGACTCTTTAATAACTTTCAATTATTTAATAATTTAATTATTAAATAAGGAATTGATAGTTTGGTGGGGAATGTATCAAATGAATATTATAAATTGGAAAATGGATACTTTTAGTTCTGTTAAGGAAAACTTATATCCAAAAATAATATATGTGTTCCTCCATTCATTCTTCAGACTTGGAAACTTAAACCAAGATCTCTACATTTAAATTTAAGTTGTAAAACCAAAACATGTGTTTGCATTGTGTATTCTTTATGCTATTGTTTTGGGTTTTGGGTTGACTACTGTTGACCAGTATAGGACATTTACCAGAGGCTTGGGGGTTATGTGATTGTGGTGACATGATGATGTTTTAATCTTGATCTTTATAAACCCAACCATGGTTATGTGATGGAATGCTCTATGTATTGGTTGTAATTATTGATTGTTATAGTTGAGATTCTTATGTGTGAGACACTTGACTTAACCATTAATTTGGCCATCGATCAATTGTCCTTGGTTTATTTTCTAGTCGCCATGATGGGACTGAAATGTGGATTTATTTTTGATGATGCCATGTTGTGACATGTTTTACTCAACCATTTTTGGAGTCTTCGATCAGTATGATTGAGATATATTTTGGTTATTGAGAACCATTGGATATTTGATTATCAGTGATACTTCAGTTGCCAATAGGGAGCTGTGGTGTTCATGATTTTCTATGGATGTTTGCTCATGGAGATTTGATGCTTTTATGCATATTTGATGACTTTATGGATTATCTTTTGTGATTTTGAGGTTTATGAGTCCATGAGCATTAGGGTAGGATATCTGCATGTAGTGACGGGAAGTGGCTTGCAATGGGGGCCGGGGCCCTAAGAGGCTGCCAGGGTAACTCATAGTAAGTTGGATTAATAAGTGATAACATTCACACCTAATACTAACTGAATGAACCTAAAAAGATAAGTGTTTTGTTCTCGCCCATGCCTTGAGTGCTTGTACAGGCTAGGATGGGAGTAGTGAGATGCATGGTTGCAACCTTGCATTCCGTAGCATGCCTCGTCATTATGAGAGGATACTAGTGGCCGCATGAAATCAGTATGGACCCATGGAGTTTAGCTAACTGCCAGGGTAACTTGTACATGATAATTGTGATGACACTTTCTCGCTTGCATAGTAGGTTCCTAAATGTTATTGTGTGCCTCTGGGATTAGATGTCAGATTTTGTATTTGGAACCTTGAGTTAGTATACTTTTAGGATTCCTTGACTTATGGAGATTTGTGCTATGTGGTTTTGATAGCTTCTTTGGGACTTGAGATTATCTCCTTAGCATAGTGGGAGTGGACCACTTAGGTACCACGCTGTCGGGTGGTAGTGTATTTTCCACTCTTATCATTTTGAGATTCATTGAGACATCGTGGCTAATGTGTCCTTTCATGATGGTGGATATGTATCCTTTTTCATTGATGATTAGCATATGTTAGATGATGTTATCTTATGCTTTTATTTGCATGTTAGATTACTTCTACATATGATGTAATATTGATTAGGAGTGACATTCCTACTAAGTAATATCGATGATCTCTTCGGTGATTTGGAATGTTACACATGGAGGAATGGCTAGGATCCACGATGGTCTAATGATGTTATTGACAGTTGGGAGGAACTGTGCACTTAGTTTATTATGTTTGATCTTTATGATGGATGTATATGTTTTCTATGATGATGTATCATGTGTATCATGTGATTATCTCTACTTTGTTGTATCATGGATTAGAATAGGATGATGTACCATATTCTATGTATGTATATTTTTTGAGCTTGTCATACCCTGTGACATGTACAGTGGATGAATGAGCATTTGAAATGTAATGTATAAACATTGGACTTACCATTATTGTTTCATGTGGATGTTGATTCTAGATGGATTCATGTATTTAATTCTACGTTAAGGGGTCTTTCAGAATGTAATCTGTTATTTATGTTATATTTTAGATGAACATTACTATTGCTTCCATTATTGTGCATTAGTTATATATGGTATTTATTTTCAAAAAAAAAAAATGCTACTAAACTTAGTGAAATTCTAGGTTAATTCTTTGGATCCCTTGGTGGGGCATTACATTGGCAAAATAGTTGTTAAGCTAACTCTATTAAGAGATCTAATTCACTTCTACAATTATTAGAGAGTAATAATGATATGACCTCATTGTTAATGAAACTATATTGTTGATGTCAGATCTTTTTTATGGCTTGAATACTTGATCCTTCTTGATTAGATATAACTTTGCAACTTGGTCAACTCAGGATACTCTATTATCCTTCTAATTCACTTCCTTGATTTAACTTTTTGATCCCGTGCTTCTCTTCTTTCAATCCCACATTTTGACCTTATACTTATATCATCTACCTTGTCAAGTTGGCTTGAATACACTTTCAAATATTCAATATTCATCCCCTAAGTTGACTATACTTAACAAATAAATTCATCAAACTAAATATGCTGACTCAACAAAATCTTTCATTAGTCAACCCAACTTAGTCAACACTAACTCAAAAAAGACTTTCTTCACACTTCATTTGGTAATTGAGTGAGATTGGTTAACACTTTTTCCATGCCAACTTCTTGTTGGTGCCCGAGTGAACTCGAAAGACATTGACTTCCTACAAACTTCCTTTGGTGCCCAAGTGAACTCAGTGGAAACTGTCTCTAAGCTTGATTATCTTTGGAACACTTGGTAGATAGTGAAATTGTCTTCATCACCTGAGTGAGCTTGGTAGACACTGATTGGTAAAGACTTGAAATTTTATGTAACATCAAAGACAATATACAATTGAACAATTGCTTTGAATAGGTTTTGTAGACTATGAATTTTGAAGAAGATAATGTTCTAAAGTTATGTTAAATTTGAACTCGAACCTCAAAGTTCAAAGTTAAAAATTAGGCTCACAAATTGAGAGAGTCAAGGGTCAAAATAAAAAGTTCAAAGATCATATGATTTGAATGTGAAAGTAGTGGTTCAAGCCTGAGATGTAGAATCACTAGTTTAGAAATATGTAGACTTAGAGGTTTGATGGCTCAAAAAGATGAAACAAGTTTACATTCAAGAGAAAATATGATCAATTTAGTTCAAGCTCAAGATTTGAACACACATGGTTTAGAGTTCAAATCCAAGGTTCAAGTTCAAGTTCATCTCGAAGACATGATTATCATTACAATTCATAATTCAAGTTTTGTCAGTCCAAGAGAATAGGTTCCAAAATAGATTTTGATATAAAGATTTGAGAAAATGGACTCAGTATTATGGATTCTGAATCACAAGCCTTAAGTTTCATATCTAAAGAAACAAGAATCTCATTGACTTATATAGACCTACTTATTAGCTCCAAGTAGTTAAAAGGGGAAGTAATGTTCTTGAAGTGAGAAATTTCTCTCAACAAATTGGTCTTTAGGATGATATGACTCCTCTCCTCAATGTTAATTATCAAAATAAATCACACTATACTCATTGTGGAGCATATTCATGTCAATTATAGTCAAAGACATTTGGTTCTATATATATATATATATATATATATATATATATATATATATATATATATATATATATATATATATATATATATATATATATATATATATATATATATGTATTTAGAGAATAGAGATGAAGGGGTTAAAAGTTCTACAATGCAAATTAAATTGCCAAAGCTTCTTCTCATCATCTTTGTATCCTACAACTTGACATGAATAAACAATTTTGATTATATAATGCTTCTCTAATTGTGCCCAAGTCCAACTCCTAACACTCAAATTCCCCAAAGTGAAGACCAACACTATACATGTGAAATATGACTCAAAGAGAAGGATCAGGTTCATTGGTGATGATTAACCTTTGCACCAAGTGTTTAATGTAATGCATCGATTCCTAGAGGCTAATTTGGTATATAGGTGACAATATTTATTCAACATGTTGGGTATATATAAGCCCCTTCTCTATAGAGAAAGATAGTTGTGGTGATAAATAGATATATGCCTAAGCTTGTGGAGATGGCCTCTGTTGGCATGAGCACAATCCAAAGAAAAGATATAATAGTCAAAAATCAGATATTAAGGGAGACCCTAATGAATTTCAATGTTGGGGTGATTAAGTTCATAAAAAGAAACATGCATTATGTAATGAAATATCACATATTCTTGTAGAATGTTTGATAACAAGGCTATGAACAATTTGATAAAATATCTACATATTTGTGTGCTCAACATGCCCCAACATCTAGTTCAATCCTTAGTATTAAACATTGAGTTTACCCAATAGAGAATATCAACTTTGAGGCAACGCATGGGTTAAGTTGTACAAAGAACACATCACATGATATGTCAAGCAGATTATGTAAAAGAAGTATGTATTATATTCAAAGAAGACATGCTCACAATGGGATCCTGAGTTTTGTATGCATAAGTACTCAACCAAAGTAGACCATTCTTCCAATCCACATAGAAGATAAAAGAATCTCAACATATGGGAAAGATCATGGGTTTTCAACTTCATGCTATGGATATCCAATGGTAGAACCAAGAAGTTGTCTTCCAACTATTTGACAAAATGCCCAAAATATAACACAAATACCACCCCTAACAATGAAGATGTATTGAATCCTTTGGTAAAGGAGGTTAACGATGGAAATACTGCATAAAGAAACACCAAACCTTTCATATTCCCCATTGGTTTATTTTAATATGATTTCTTATGGTTGCATAGTCCACCCAAATCCAATATAGTAGATGACTATCAATTATGAATTGTCAATATTGATTGAAAATATTTGTGTTCCATTGAGAAAAGATCACAAAGTCCATTACCAAATACAACTTTAGACTAATAATGGGTCATGGACATATTGCATTTAGGGGTTTGCATAAATGATAGAGGTACAGTGGAAGTTAAAATGGTATTAGTTGTTTGACAAGGTGAGAATACCACCACAATGATCCATTCCATAGGTTTCATGAAGTAAATACAATCTTTAAGGCACATGAAGAGATGGATATCCAAGCCTAATAAGTGCATGAAAGAGTGATAATGTTAGAATAAGCTTGACATTATGTGAAGTAGCCTAAAAGACATTGACCTTCCAAGATACAAAAGAAATGAAGGATAACTTTGTATCTTGTTGATTTAGCCTTCATAGGTTGACAAATAGAATGAAAACAATGATGAAGTAAAGCTAAAAGACTCAAGGCCAAATACATTTCCATAGGGAGTGTGAAAGACCAATGAATAGTTGGCATTCAAGAAGATATGGACCACATGTCAAACAAAGGCATACTGAAGACTTTAGAACTATATTCACCTATCATAACTAAAACATGAAGTGGATATTAATAAGATTTTTCCTATATTAAAAAACTCTAAAATGTGAAAGCCTCAAGAATCAATTATTTTAAAACTGAAAGTAAGTTATCAGGAGGAACAGAGCTAAATATGCTAAATAAGGACAAAGTCAAGGTTCTTCTTTTTATGGTGGATAGTCCTAAAGCTACCAATGGAGAGGGGAATACATCTTTATGCTATTTGTAACAAGGGAATATATGAGAATTTATTTTATGTTTTATGCATTCTTGATTGCAAAGGGAAGGCACATAATAGTCTTGTAGTTTTTGTTTTATATCTAGAAATAGGAATGAATTTATATCATAGGTCATGTGGGATGTATATTTATTTTTCTTGATTAAGAGTAATCATGAGGTTCTCTTCTTCACATTTCTAGATATAATCTTCCATTTTGTATCAAAAATGTGTCATACTTAATCTTGTGGTTCATGTAGTCACATTTTCTTGAATAAGATGTTTAACTCCACTTATTTCTTTTGTAAGGTGGAGGGTTAAAAAGTTGATCTTATGGTTATTTGTTCATCCTCTTTTTTTAGTTTGTAAATCTTATAATAGCACTCATTCTCGTGTTATGGATGAGTGTTGACATGCCTTAGTGCCTTTTGGTTAAAGTTATATCTTGATATTTAATTCATTGAATATATTCTAAGAGGGAGTTGTATAGATCATCAATGCAATGATAATATATCCAACTATTGGTAGAATTTGTGTCTTAATCTAGGCATTTTGAGTCATTATTTACATTTTTTACCAACAAGTCTGAATAAGTTTTTGGAGGATGGATTCAAGATCATTTCTAGGAGGCCCTATTAGTCCATTTCTAGTTAGTTTTTGATAGTTTTACCCTATTATTTCAGTATTACTAGTATTAGATAATGGGGTAACACGTGACATTTTTTTAGATTCTCCATACAATCCTTGTGGACTAATATGGGCTTTCTAAATAATCATATTGGGGGAAAGGTTAGATGGCATGGGGAGGAAGTGGTGCAAGGGCCCAAGGTCCTAACTAGGATGGTCAAGCATAAATTTTTGGTATATTAGGTGGTTAATAAGTGTCCAAGTTGACACAAGGAAATAAATCAATCTCAAGCATCCTAGAATGCATTTTAGGCAAATTTCACGAATGTTGTAATATGGCCTATCGACAAGTTATAAGTTAATCAACATTGCTCAACACTATGAGTTGACCAAAAAATTTCAATTTTAATTTTTTTAGTATTATTGTTTGATTTAGCAAGTTTTGGTAGGCATTTGAAGTCTTTTTTTTGGAAATATTGAAAAGTTGCAAAAATTGTTAAAAAGTTGTCTTGCAAATTTGGAAGGACAACAGTTAGAGTTATATTTTGATCAAACATGAAAGAATGAATGTGTAATTCCAAGAGATTTTTCCTATAAATAAATTTTCTTCAACCTAGGAAAGGGTTGGAGTTGTGTTGTACAAAATTTGAATTAACAAAGCAAGTTTTTGGTGGGAAACTATGTACAGACAGTAAGTATAGACTTGAGATCTCCATGCGAGTGATAGTAGGTACATGTTGTAATTGTGAAAATTTATGTTTTTCTTTACTTGTGAATGTTCTAATTTGGTTAGGGCATGTGGACTAATCTTTTAGTACTTTTGTTTTATTTTTGATATGTTGGTTAACCTAACTTATGTTTAGGGTTTTAATTGAAATGTCATCTCCTTCCTAATCCCCACAATGGAAAACCCTAGTTTTTGGTGTATAAAAGGGATATATTATGGAGATGAATATTTTTCTTTTTGTTTTTCCACCACCCACCTACTTGGGGTATTCTTATAGTATTTGAGCTAAGCATCTTCATGTGCTTAACATGCAGGCAGTTAGCAATCACGCTGCAGAAAACATAAGGAAGGTCATGGGTGCTTGAGGTTTGGTATGTGATAATGTGGAAGGATGGCCTAAGTTTTGATGTAGTTATTTCTAGTATGTTTTTCAATTTTGAAGGTTTTTTAACTCAAACAGTGGTATTAGCCTTAGTTAAACTTAAAATAAGGCTCGAGAGTTAGGGGGTAAGAAGAATCTATCCAGAACTCATCTTGTGGAATTTGTTATGTTTTCATATATCTTTAGAGATTATGTAATTTTTTTGGTGATTTCTTTGGGATTTTTGGGAGTTTTGTTAATAAATTGGTTGGGCAAGGCTACTAGGAAAGAGCCCATGTTGAGCCTCCTAGAGCAACTTGCAATTTTGGCTTAGAAGGAAGCCCAAAACATATCAGATGGTTGTGAAACTTGGTGAAATGATGCAAAAGACTAAAAAGAGGTGTAGTATATTTTGAGATCTTGGAGGGTACAAGGGAGTGAAGTGTGGAGAAGATTTGGTTTCCTTTTTGAAGGCTTGAGGACACTTTAAAGATAGAGATGGTATTAGGAGGTGAAGTAGGAATGTTGAGGAAACCATTCACCACCACTCTAGTCTTGAGTAGGTCCTAAGGAAGGGTTTAGGAATTAGTTGAACTTATAAGAATTTCAAGGAAGAATATTGGGGATAACCTAGAGATTGACACCCATTACTTGCATCATAAGTGGTATCAGAGCTTAGCTTGGAGCTTGTGCACTGAATATTTGCACCTAATCAATGTTCTACATCAAGAATAGACAAGATGATGACAAATGTAGAATTGGCCAAAGAACTTCAAGAACATAAAGATGAGAATAAGAAATTGAAAGAGAGGCTAGAATAGCTAGAAAAAAATATGGGAGTAGTAGAGAAAACTACAGAGAAGATTGAGGAAGATCTCAACAAAGGAGAAGGAGAGATGGATGAGAAAAAAGAGAAATATGTGGATGATGAATACAAAAACATGCTTGCAAACTAGGAAACATTCATAAAATCATTAGAAACATTTGGGAGTAAATACATTGACACTCCTATGTTTGGAGGGAAGATGGATCCTAATGCCATAATGGATTGGATGGAGGCTCTTGAGAGTAGCCCAATCAAGAATGAAAGGAGCGGCTTTCATATGGTGGAATTTCATCTAGGAGGAGAGATTCAAAGAAGGTGAGAAAAAAATTACTTCATGGAAGGTAATGTATAACATGATAAGAGATACTTATGTTCCAGAGGGCTATAAAGTCTAGTTACACATGAGAAGACAAAATCTAAGGAAAAAGGAGCTAAATGTGAGCTCATATATAGAGGAGTTTCATAGGCTCTACATACTATCAAGGATGGTGGAGATAGAGAGTGTGAAGGTAGCTAGATACTTAATTGGTATAAGATACAAAATATAGGAAGAAGTCACCATCCTATGTCCCAATACAGTGGTGAAATGCTTTTAGTTAGTAGTGAAGATTGAAGAAAAAATAAAAAGGAGATAAGAAAACTCAAATAGGGGTAGAGGAGGAAGGACTAATCAACAAAGGGGAAGAGGAAACCTCCCAAGGAGGCTAGAATATTATCAGCAAAATCAGTAGAGAAATAAAGGTGGTAACAAGGGTGAAAACTCTCATAGATGGAATCAAGGATTCAAAGGGTGGAGGACGCCATTAACAGAGGTAGAGGATATGAAGGTGGACAAGAAAGGGGACATGGGACCCTAAAATGTTATTCTGGTGGGCATCCAAGACATACAATGCCTCAGTGTCCACTCAAAACCATAAATCCTCTAACCAGAATAGAGACAAAAGAAATTATTTGGCCATGAATGATGAAGTTTGTTGTAGCAGTAGTGTCACACAAGTTGGGAGTGTAGCACCAATATTTGATGGGGAGAACATGATGCTAAGGAGGACTATGTTGAAGATGACTTTGAAGGAAGATCCACTACAAAGAAAATCCATATTCAGAACTCAAGGTAAACCATATGGAAAATTGTGCAAAATTATAGTTGACTCTAGATTCATAGAGAATGTTGTATCTCTAGAAATGGCTAAGAAGTGTAATCTTAAGAGATTACCTCATTTAGCACCTTGTAAGAATTCATGGTTAAATAAGAGTCATAGATTTATAGTAGAAGAGCAAACATGGTTATAATTTGAGCTCAGTGAGTACAAGGATAGGTTTCTATGTGAAATCATTCCTTTGGGTGCATGTCATTTGGTCCAAGGAAGGCCATGGTAGTATGATGTGAAATCCCAACATAATGGTGAAAAGAATAATTATTTGATAGAGAAGGATGGAAGATAGTTTAGGATGCATCCTTTACCTAATCATATGGTGAAAAACTAAGATGATAGTGTAATATGATTGATCACAGGTAAGGACTTCCTATAGTTAACTAAGGAGGAGGATTTTCATGGGTATGCTCTAATTTCTAAACCAAAAGAGGAAATTAGGAATAGGGGTCCACTACCTATAGAAGTTGAAGAATTGTTAAGACAGTACCCTTCACTAGTTCTAGAGGAGAAACTAGAAGCACTACCACCTATTAAAAGTATAAGCCATCAGATTGATTTAGTGTTAGGTGCAACATTTCCCAATAAACCTACCTACAAGATCACATGCTAGAAAAATGAAGAGGTAAGTAGAAAAGTTTTGGAATTACTAAATAAAGGATTGGTGAGGAAGAGTTTGAGCCCATGTGTGTGTCCTTTAGTTTTAACACCCAATAAGGATGGTAAATGGAGACTTTGTGTTGATTCAAGGGTAATCAATAAGATTAAAACTAGGTATAGGTTTCCCATGCCTAGAATTGAAGGCCTAATGGATTATCTAGGAGGATTGTGTGTATACTCTAAATTGGAATTAAAATTAGGATATCACCAAATTAGGATGAGACAAGGGGATGAGTGGAAAATGACTTTCAAGACTAATGAAGGACTATATGAGTGGCTAGCGATTCCATTTGGCTTGAGCAATGCACCTAGCACATTTATAAGATCAATGAATTAGGTATTGGTACAATTCATTGGAAAATTTGTGATAGCCTATTTAGATGACATTTTGATATTCAACAAGAATAAAGAAG
This sequence comes from Cupressus sempervirens, assembly GCA_028749045.1. NCBI lineage: Eukaryota > Viridiplantae > Streptophyta > Pinopsida > Cupressales > Cupressaceae > Cupressus > Cupressus sempervirens. The sequence goes on from CM053792.1 coordinate 601,024,188, forward strand.
AACACTTGGAGCATCTTAAAATGATGATGAAGAAATTACATGAGGAGAAGCTACACATCAATTTGGAAAAATGTGAGTTCTTAAGTCTAAATTAGTTTACCTTGGTTTTGTGATTTCAAAAGGGTGTCTAAAGATGGATCCTAGTAAGGTAGAAGCTATTGTGAATTGGCCTAGTCCTAAGGTAGTGGGAGATGCTAGGAGCTTTCATGGCTTAGGTACCTTTTATATGAATTTTATTAGAGGATTCAATTAGATAGTAGCTCCCATACTTGATACCATGAAAGGAGTAAAATAATGTAATTTTAGATGGATTAAATTAGCAGAGAGGGAGTTTTTAACTTTTGAAAAAGAAAGTGGCAAAATTACCCACCCTAATGCTACCTAGTTTTGATAAGGTTTTTATTGTGGAGTGTGATTCTAGTGAGCATGCTATAGGAGTAGTCATAAGTCAGGAGAATCATCCCATTTCATTTTTCTCAAAGAAGTTGAATGAAGCTAAGAAAAAGTATTCCACTTATGACCTTAAACTATACTCCATGGTTCAAGCCTTAAAGAAATGGAAACACTACCTCGTGCCAAAGGAGTTTATAGTGTATAGTAATAATCATGCCCTCAGCTTCCTAAATAGAAAAGATAAACTCAACCATAGACATGTTAAATGGGTGGAGCAAATTCAAGCATTCACCTTCTCAATAAAACACAAAAAGGGGACTTCCAACAAGGCAGTTGATGCTTTAAGTAGGAGGATACTTGCAATCTAAGAATTCAAGCTACAAAGTGTGGGATTGGAGTAGATCAAGGATCTATATAAGGAGGATCTAATTTTAGAGAGTCTTATAAAACTTGTTTGGAGTATACTAACACTTTTCATGGTGACTTCTCTAAATATGTATTGCAAGATGAATTGTTATTCAAAGGCAATAAATTATGTATCCCTAAGTCATCAATGAATGAAAACATTATTAAAGAAAAGAATAATGGTGCTCTTGGAGGTCATTTTGGATCAAATAAGACACTAGAACAAGTGGCGAGGCTCTATTATTGGCCTAGATTACAGAATGAGGTAAGGAGATATGTAGAAAGTTGTTTGATTTTTCAAAGGACCAAAGGAAAATCATCTAGTGCAAGATTATACCAACCTTTTCCAATAGCTATAAAACCTTTGGATAGCATAAGCATGGACTTTTTCCTTGGGTTACCAAAAACTACTAGAGGAGTAGATATAGTATTTGTAATAATTGATAGGTTCACAAAAATGGCTCACTTTATCCCCTGTAGAAGCAACCATGATGGATCTAAAATTGCAAACCTCTTCTTCAAAGAAATAATGACAATTCATGGACTCCCTATGACAATAGTGACTAATAGGGACACCAAGTTCATTGGACATTTTTGGAGAACCTTATGGAAGAAACTTGGCGCACATTTGGCCTATTCATCAGCTTACCACCCTCAAACTAGTGGCTAAACTAAGATGGTGAAAAGATCTTTAGGAAATATACTTAGGTGCCTAACAAAACAACATGGTCTAGTTTAAGATAGAGTAATCAATTAGGCAAAATATGCATATAATGACTTTGTTAATAGGTCAACTGGTAGGGCAACTTTTGAGGTAGTATATGGGTTTCATCCAAGTGGACCCATGGAACTAAGGGATTTATAAGACATGAAATCAAGAAGTGCCATAGGGGAGATACTTGTAGAACTTATGAAGACAAACCATGATCAAGTGAAGGATCACTTGGAAAAGTCAGAAACCAAGTATAAAGATAGGGTAGATCAGAGGAAGAAAAAGATTCATTTCAAAGTTGGTGATCTAATGATGGCATTTATAAAAAAAGATAGGTTACCTAAAGGTTGAGGCAAAAAACTACAAATGAAAAGGATTGGTCCTTGCAAAATTTTGCATAAATATGGAAATAATGCATATGAGCTAGAATTACCATAAGGGATAGGTATAACACATATTTTCAATGTATTAGATCTCACATTGTACAAAGGGAACAATAGTAGCATGAGTCCCAATAGCATTAGTAGGGAAGATTCTAAAGTAGAATGGATGAAAGACTTACCACCCAATAAGCCATTGCAATTAGAGTGCATACCAGACACCAAGACAATCAAGAAGATAAGAAAAAAAACCTACAAGGAGTACCTGGTAAAGTGGCAAGTCTTACATGAGGTGGAAGCAATTTGGATGATAGAGGAAGATATTGTGATGCATGATACCACTCTTTAACACCTAGCAACTTAAGGGACTTGAGTTTTCCAAACTATGGGAGCATGGTGCAAGGGCCCAAGGTCCTAAAAAAGATGTTCAAGAATTAATTTAAAGTATATTAGGTGGTTAATAAGTGTCCAACTTGACATAAGGAAATAAGTCAATCTCAAGCATCCTAGAATGCATTTTAGGCAAATTTCATGCATGTTGTAATAATGCATATGGACAAGTTATAAGTCAGTCAATGTTGGTCAACACTATGAGTTGACCAAAAATCTTCAATTTTAATTTTTTTAGTATTATTGTTTGATTTAGAAATTTTAGGTAGGCATTTGAAGTCATTTGTTTGAAAATATTAAAAAGTTGCAAAAATTGTCAAAAAGTTATCATGCAACTTTTCTTGCAAATTTGGAAGCTCAACAGTCAAAGTTATATTTGATTGAGCATGAAGGAATGAATGTGTATGGACAAGAGGTTTGGCATATAAATAAATTTTCTTCAACCTAGGAAAGGGTTGGAGTTGTGTTGTACAAAATTTGAATCAATAAGCAAAATTTTGGTGGGAAATTATGTGGAGACAGTAAGTATAGCCTTGAGATCTCCTTGCAGAGTGACAATAGGTACATGTTATAATTGTGAAAATTTGTGTTTTGGTTTAATTTTGAATGTTCTAATTTGGTTAGGGCATGTGGACTAAGCTTTTAGCACTTCTAATTTCTTCTGGTTCTATTGGTTAACCTAACCCGTGTTTAGGGATGTAAATTGAAATGACATCTCCCTTCTAATCCCCATGGTGGAAAACCCTAGTTTTTGGTGTATAGCAAGGGTATAGAATGAAGATGATTATTTTTCTTTTTCTTTTCCACCATTCACCTACTTGTGGTATTCTAACAACATTTGAGCTAAGCATCTTCATGTGCTTAGCATGCAGATAGTCAATAATCACGCTGCAGAAGTCATAAGGAAGGCCATGGGTACTTGAGGTTTGGTATGTGATAATGTGGACGGATTCCCTAAATTTTTATGGAGGTATTTCTAATGTGGGTTTCATTTTTAAAGGTTTTTAAACTCAAATAGTGGTATTAGCCTTAGTTAGTCTTAAACTCGAGCTTGAGAGTTAAGGGATAAGGAGAGTCGACCTAGAACCCATCTTGTGGAATTTGTTAGGTTTTCATATACCTTTAGAGATTATATAATTTTTTTGGTGATTTATTTGGTATTTTTTGGAGTTTGGTGAATGAGTTGGTTGGGTAGGGCTACTAGGAAATAGCCCATATTAGGTCTCCTAGAACAACTTGCAATTTTGGCTTAGAAGAAAGCCCAAAACCCATCAGATGGTTGTGAAACTTGGTGAAATTATAGAAAAGAGTACAAATAGATGTAGTAGAGTCTAAGATCCTAGAAGGTGCAAGGGAGTGTGGTGTGTAGAAGATTTTGTTTCCTTTTTGAAGGCTTGAGGACACTTTTAAGATAGAGATGGTAATGGGAGGTGAAGTGGGAATGTTGAGGAAATCATTCACCACCATTCTAGTCTTGAGCAGGTCTTAAGGAAGGGTTTAGGAATTGGTTGAACTTAGAAAAAGTTCAAGGAAGGATATTGGGGATAACCTAGTGATTGACACCCATTAATTGCATTAGGAAGATTCCTACCTACAATTAGTAACCATGTGTAGTTGTTTGTGTTAGAAATTTGGCTAGGTTAAGACATCTAATGTTTTCATTTATGGAAAAATATCATTTGTGTGAAAAGGGAAGATCATGAAGGTTAAGTTATGATAGTTATACTTAGAAAATTATCTATGTATCACTTAGTTTATCTGGTAGAATAGATAAAGTTTTTATTGGAGAGCTTCATGGGTTTATCCTGGACATGTGCAAAGTTAGGTATGTATACATGACATTATGATGATGACATATGTGAGAGAATAGGATTGTATAGAATGTACAAACATAGTTATGGTCAATTTTCCAATTACAACAATATACAAGCAAAGCAGAACAAGACAAAGGAATGGATATTTTAGGTTAAGGAATTTTATTTTTTTGAAATAGTTATTTAATGAATTAGGGACAACATCCTAGATGTTAACCCTAAATCAACAAAAGTTAATTTTATATTTTATAAAGTATTTAAAGACATGAAGGCCAACTAGGCAGCAATTTATAATTAGCAAGGTATGAAGGAAAGATTGTTATATGCAAAGTTGTGAGAAGTATGTATGTGTATTGTGATATGTGAATTCTAATGTATGATTGGAGGAATAAAAAATTTTTGATGAGAAACAAAGGAAATATAAGATATTGAAGATATCAGCAATAGTGTAGACTAGTGGTTTTTGTATCTATCTCTTTGTATTGAAGAACTACATCGTATATTGCATGTTTGGGTAGTGGACTCATCTTGCATACATTTTGTATTTGTATATACCAACTCCTAATAGGGTTTAGGCTTCCAACAAGTCCTAGTCCTCTAACAAGGACCAAGACACTATACAGATGTAATAGACTCCTAACTAGGTCAATATCTTTCACAAGATACTTTTGATTAGTGGATCATTTTGTGTGTACCATCCCCTCTAGGGTTTTCCCTTGGATGAATTTTCCCTAGATAACAAAAAATGGTGTTATGAGTTCTCTTATTTAATGGTTATGTTTATTGTTCAGCATATTTAGTTCTCTTTCATATGCAAGTTATAAGATTGTTAATATCTCGTTTTGGGCTAAAGTTTGTAAAATATTGATTCAACTTCCCCCCCAGTATTTTCTGTTTCTAATAGTTCAAAATCTAGAATTGTTTTTCGAGGGCTATTTAAAGAGAAAATTTATCTCAAAAAACATTATGGTATTATGTTTGAGGATGAGATTAGTGATGGTGATCAAGTATGGTAACATTAGAATGAAAAAAAAACACCCTTTATAAGTAGAAAATAACATCTAGTACTTATCCTAATTGAATAACATTGTGCAAAGGGTTTTAGCTAATTGAAGGAAGCACTTCACATTTTTCTTAGAATCTAATAATTTTAACATGCCAAAATGTAGAAAAAGAAGTTAGCGTGCAAAGAACATTAACTAAATTAAAAACAATCACAAACCAAAAAAATGCTCACATATAAGGTTAGACAAAAGAGGGTAAGAGAGGGTACAAACCAAAAGAACATCATCCAACAAGACTCTATGATCATGTAGATGTGTCCATGGATGCAGATGTGTGCTCAATGATGTTGCTCAAGCTTCAATGGATGAAAGATTTATGAGTGCAAGGGTGGATCCAAATATCCACTTCCATGCTAAAGTTATCATGCTATTTTGAGAGCCTAAAAAACATAAAATTACCTACATATTTTTTGGAGTAGCATGGATTTTGCCCCTTAAAATTTTACATTTTTTTCACAGGTGCCACTTGATCACTACTCACGGCCACCACAACACCACTCCCAATCATAGCAACCATCATGGCCTGTGCCTACACCTACTCCTACCTCACAATCAATGGTTCCTACTCTCCTTAGCTCCTTGCTCTACTTGCAGCTTGCTCCACCTCGAATGACTCTCCAACAAAACCACCAACTGAGCCACCATCATCGACCAACACTTAACCACTAGGCACATTTTTGACCACTGGCCCAAATTTCTGGCAATCAAATTTAAATTCATAGTTTTCTTATGTCATCACTGTGTAGGCCTTCTACATGCTCTTTTAGGCCATAAGGAGTAGTGTTCAATGTTTTTCTCATAACTAGAGCATCCAGCCTCCATTTTTAGAAAATGAGATATCATCGAAAATATGGTTCTAAGCCTATCATGATGGTGTTGGTTTCATTAGATTTTGAGGCTATTTGTATACTTTTTTTCACTATCAAAGGCTGAAATTTTTTTAACATTTTCATTGTAGGGTTATTTTATGTTTGTTATACAATTTGATACCCTAACTTATGGTTTTGTAGGGTTATTTGCTAACTCGTGCTTGTAGGACATGTAGCCAAAGACTTTTAACAAGGAAGTAGTCATGGGAGGACTTTAATTTGTCTGTGAATGCATGTTGCACTTAAAAAGGGATAAATCAAACACACTCTTGAATGATTAAACTTAAAACAACAAAATCTAATCTTGAGTGCCTAAATTAATTGAACAAAACCTTTCATTTGAATGAATGTTGTTTAAAACATAATCTTGAATGCCATAAGGAAATTGAACCTTTTATGTGATGGATGTTTAAACAAAATATTGAATTCCATAAGGAAATTAAAAATTTTCATAGAATGAATTTTTAAATGCAATATTGAATGCCTAAAAGGAATTGACAAGCTTTTCATTGGAATGGATGTTTAGATAGCACAAACACAATCTTGAATGCCTAAAGATTTAAACAACATTGCGATAAAAATTTCAACTTAGTGCTTAAATGAATACACTCAATCTTGAATGACCTAAAGAAATTGACTATTTCCTTATTGATTTTCTTATGTTGATGCCAATCAATTTATTTTTGTTGACAAACTCTCAATTTCTTATGGTTACAACATTGTCAAGTTGGAAAGAACATTGTGTGCTATAAACATGAGTGTCTTCAAGAATAGATTAAAAAACCTAAAGTTATATTGGGAAAGAACAATTGTATTTTAAACCCAAGACCACTCATTCATTCCTCTCATACTTTCAAGCGATCTTGAGTATACAAGAAATAAGTGGCCTTGTTTCACTTTTTAGGAGGCCTATTTGAAGATTGCATCACTCCTTGGGATGACCTAAACTCTAGCATTCTAGTGGAGTACAAATATGGGGAGGTGAATCAAAAGAAACCTTTTTTGGGAGTAAAATCTTGTTATTCTTGGCTAAGCCCCATAGAACTTTATACCTTTGGGAAGTGAAGGTGGAGATTTGGTTTATCATCTCCTCCTGGCTATGTGACATTATTTTCTTTCATCTATAGATTTGAGCCTCACTTACCATGTGCATATTGAGGACACCCCTATTTGAGCTTGTATATCCTAGTCACAACCTTATAAGATTATTGGTGTGTTTGACATGCTTTAGTGTTCAAAACCTTCCCCATGTTTTAGACAAATCCAAAAAGACATCATAAAATTTACACATTGATTACTATCAAGTCTTTTTCCTAAAGATGTCACTTGTCTATTTCTCTCAAAGTTTCTTTGAGAGATTATTTGCTCACAATACACCATTCTCAAATGGTTTTTAGCAATTCCATTTGCAACAACCCTATGTCTAGTTTGATCCACTTTATATCTTGAATCATTCATTGGTAAATTATTTGTTACCCACTTAAACTCATTTGTTATCCAAAGGTTCATGTTTTTCCAACCCAAGTAAAATGCATACTTAGCATAGTGACTACCTTGAACCAAAGTTGAGATAAAACCGAGGAAAAAATCAATGGAAACCCCATGTCTAATTGACCAAAACCCAAGTTCAAAAAGTTCAAACTCAAGCAACCAGTAGTCTATAGAGAAATTGAAGCTGAATGAAAGAAACACACACTGAATCCAAGAATTGCCAAGCTAGATCAAATTGAGAAAGAAGGTATTGAGGTTGTCCTACAAACTGAGTAGGATCACAAAATTCAAAACATGACCTCAAGATGTGGAGTTAATCAAAGCCTCATCAACGGTACTAGCTATAACCAATTTGATTAGGTCCCTCTTCTTTCACACACACTTTGCACTTATCATATCATAGATTTTCCCTTAGGTTTATCATGTAGGATCCATCATCCTTATATTATTGTTTAGAAATCCATCCTCATACCATTCATAGCATAGATTAGATTCCTCCATCATCCCCATCATCCTTAAGCATTTGGTGTCACTTTGTTAGAGTTGTCTATCCTACATCTTACATCCATCATATTATCAAGATTATCCCTTTAACTAAGCATTATTTGGGGTAATCTATCTTCATCATTTGTGTCCCTCATCAACTTGGGCAAAAGGTTGGGCTCTACACTTGATCATCATTTTTCTTCCAAAAGGTCACAAGGCTACCTTAGTGTTGATATCACCACCATATCTCAAGCTTACACATAAGGGAAAAAAAATTCATCTCTTTTACCTAACACCACATCCTTAGGCTTTCTAGATATCATAGCATTAGAGCTAGGATTGTTTCCACACATTTTTCATATGTCTCTTTGCATCTTGGAAAATTCTTCCATAATAGTTGCATCCTTAAGAAAATCTAGCAACATCATTAACCTATATATACTTGCCCTCTTTGTCCTAAACATGGCTTGCACTCTATCCCTAATATCATCATCATTTCATGCAACCTATCACACGTTTTGGTAAGAACAAATAGAAGAAGAAGGACATGGATCCTAGTCTTTGAAATAGTATAGCTCATGCACAACCATACCCCACAGTCTCCACAACACCACATGATCCACAACCACAAGTTTCAAAATAACTAGGTTTTGCACTAGAGATAGTTGTCTGGTCATGCTACCATTGTTAACATCATCATAGATTGAAACAGAGAGACCATCATGGTAAAATTTTTAAGGGATAATGTTGGTTCCTTTGATTTTGGGAGAGCACCACCTAATGACATTAAAGATCATTAACATCCTCTGTTTGGATGGAAACCACCACCCACAATGCCATCTACCCCTAATGTTCCCTTATTTTTACCAAGTAGTGGATATGAATCAACATAAACAAAGCTCATGGATCCAAATATCCCTTCAACCCAAATCAGTGCTCATATCCCACAAAAAAATCAACCCATCATCACTCAACCCTTAATCCACACCACATCCCAAACAATTGCAACTGTACCATTTGCACCTACTTCTACCACCCTATCCTAGTTTCACAATTCTTTCCTCTCCCACCTAGTGGTACATTTTCCCTTCTTCCACATGCCACATCCAATCCATTCACTAGTGCCACAAACATCCCATCCACATCTCAATACACTATAATAATGCCTTCATTAGGGACAAGCACTTCATCTTCCATCCCATCCAAAATCACTATCAACCCATTTATCACAAGCCAAAGTACTAATGCTTCATTTCCACATGGGCCTTAGAGTATTGGGGAAGCACAAGGGTCTACTGTAAGTTTTTCCTTTAGTACTACATCCATACCTCTATTCCAATCACATCCATCCCTTCCACCTCAAGTCTATTCATTACCACCCATCGCTAACTACTTTTATATGCCACCCATAGGAAGTAGTCAAACCATCCCATGGTCACAACAACTAGCCATAAACATCCTTCCCTAAACCAACTATTTATCACCAGTTAACACTTAGTTTCTTTCTCAAGTAGGACCACAACCGACATATATTGGGTAGGGTATAAATTCTCAAAGCATGACCCATGTACTACCTACACTACCACCCTTTTATCCATAATGATCACAACAAAAATATGTCTAGACACCTATCTAGAGTTATTTATTTGGACATCAATCTCATACCTATATATCCCAACTGCAACTCCCATACTGATAGTCTACCTAGTGAATGCAATAGTATGCCCAACCTCCATTCCAACAACCCATAATGTCTATCCTCATAGTCTTGCAACCCATATTCCAACCATCAACATATGGAAGCCAAGTTTTTCCATATCAACCTACAGTATCCATTGCATACCTCACACTAGGATTGGGGGCACTAGTAATGCCACCTATAAACTATAAATGGGAAGAGATGAAAAATGCTCTCAAGGCACTCAAGGATGGAAAATAATTCAAAACTTTCAAGTTTGAAAATGATTATCCATACCCATTCGAAAAGACTATAACAATGGCACCTTTCCCTAAACACTTTCAAATCCCAAAATTTGATAAATTTAGAGGGAAGGTGATACGGTCACTCATGTCAAAGAGTTTTATATGCACTACCAAGAAGTGACTTATAATGACATTTTCCTCATGCAACTTTTTCCAAAAAGTCTAGGAGGGCCTTCTCTTGAGTGGTTTTGTTGGATCCCTCAAGGCACCATCAAAACTTTTGTTGAACTATCAAAGGCCCTTGTAGCCCAGTACACTCATCTAGTTGAAACTAAGCTATCTATAGTGGATCTAGTTCACACAAAACAAAAGGGAGGAGAAAACCTTTTAGATTACTTGCATAGATGGAAAACTCTCACAACACAGATCTCTTGTACCATCCCAGAGCATCACCTCATTAAAATGTTTAGCAGCAATGCCCACCCTAGTCTTGCACATCACATAGTCATGAATTATCTCCAAACATACAAATACATTGAAGAAAAGGGTATGAGCCTTGATAAAAGACTCATCAAATATGGTGTTATTAATATCTACAAAGAAAATACCCAAGACCAAGGCCAATACAATGACAAACCACATTACTAGAACAAGCATAAAAATATAGTTTTCAATGGGGCCACAAACATTCGATATGTTACATAGTTGGAGCATCACCTAGTACACCAAGCATTTTTATAAGTAAATGCCTCAACAACAAAAACAAGAAAATTAAAAACAGAACACATACCAATAACCTCCCTCTCAACACACAACACAAGCACAAAATCCTCAAAGTCAAACCAATGCCATCACTATTGTAGCCAACCAAAATCCATCTTTATAATGATAGACCTAGGTATACACCCCTTTGGGTGAACCCCTTGATGCCATTTTTGAGAAATTACCCAAAGTTAAACTTATTTGACATCCACAAACACAGTCATTAGATCACAATCAATCAAGAGCACCTTGGTATAGAGAAAATGATTTTTGTAAATTTCACCATGTAAAAGGGCATCCCACCTTCAAGTCTATGCAACTCAAAGATTATGTCCAGGATCTCATAGATCAAAAAGAAATCGCAATGGGGGCACAAATCTCCCCGAATGAAGGGTTATTGATATACCAAGATGCATTTCCCCCACACAACAAAAATACTAGCAAAGGTCCTACAAATAATTCCACCACTAGAAAACCAAAAAATAGCCAAAAAAAACATGGCAATAGTCATGATAAGATATAGAACTATACATTTTCTTACTTAGACTACAAAAATTTGATCGGATGCATTTCTTAGGTTGAGCTTTCTATCAATGTAATAAATATCAAAGGCCTAGATACCCAATGTGCAATCTCCATGAGAAGAACATGCCTCAACATAGTCAGCCCATCTGTACCTACCTCATTAGGACCACAACCATTAGGACCACAATATAACATCTTGGAACACCTTGGGAATATGCTCGCTCAAATCTCCATCTTAAATCTTTTATGCACTAGCCCACTTTACAAAGAAATCCTTGACAATGCTCTTCATGAGTCACATGTCCCTATAGATATCAATGTAATAGAATTCTGAAACCTAGTTGGTCATCTATCTACATCATGTGCATTATCTTTCAAAAATTCAAACATCCCAATTATTAAGCTTGATCATATAATTCCACTTCACATAGTCGTCATGGACTTTGCTTTCAAAAGAGTCATGATAGATAATGGATTAGCCTTGAATTTATGTACTTTGAAATTCATCAAACAAGCAGGATGCACTGAGGTAGATATACTAAATGATGTCATCACTATCATAGCATATAACAATCTAGAATGGACCACTAACAAAACTATTCTTCAACCTATTTGAGTTGGCCACTCAAGAAATAATTTTTCATGTAGTTGATCTCAATCTTTTGTAGAACATTCTTCTTAGTCAACCATGGATTCAAACCATGAATGTTGTTCCATCCACATATCATCAGTGAGTCAAATTTCCTTATAATGGCACTAAGATAACCATCCATGTTGATCCTGAACCCTTTGCTTATTGCAATGTGGTAGAAGCTTTATACACCAACCATTGTCCTGGAATTGAGATTGGCAACACCATGGCTAGCTCCTTTGGCACCTACCATGATCTAGATACCATTTTAGAATCTACTCTTTCCATGGTTAAGATCAACTACCAAGGTTGTGGAGAATATAGTCTCTCTAATGCTTTTCTTGACAATGTTTTACCACTTGATCCACATACTTCAGGGCACTCGACATATCAGGAGCCAAAGCTAGATATGACCCCTTAGCTCAGACAACTTGGACCTACCACATTTGTTTTCAAGTGTATCTTTAATGGAGAGGAACAAACTCCTAATATTAGTACATGGTTATACAATGATCCACCTCCAAAAAGTGAAGATCTTCTTGATCAGTTCAAACAAAAATATCCATGGTCACATCGCCATGAAGAATCAAGGATTAGATAGCCTATAGAAGCCTACAAAGAAGAAGAAAATAAAGCCCTAGGTCATGAACTCTCTACAACTGGGGGCACCACATAATACTACCATGCCTTCATAAACATCCAAAACAATCTTGTTAAGGTTGAAGACATTCCTGAGGAAGTAGAAAAGAAAGCCTATGATGATATCTTACTTGATGAACTTATCTTAGGAGCCTCTGTGCCCTACCAACTATCCATTAATCTTATAGACTTACCATTTTCTCACCTTGAACTCATTAATTGGGACAAACCAAGTATTATCTATGTCAACAAATTATCCATGAAGCATGTGCTCCTTAGATTCATGGGAGCTGAAACACCACACAAAAAACAACCTCCATAGTTAGCCTATGCCTACAAGTTGGATCCAAAATGTTACTTCAAGGAGGAGGAAATCTCTAGTCACAAAAGTGAACAAAGAAAAGAAAACAAAATGTAAAAAATAAAAGCAAAGGTATCCCGTGGTGAAAATTCTTCTAGAGCACCATAGATTCATTCAAAAAATTAAGTAAAAATAAAGGATGTACCAATGATGAAAAAAATTCTAAGGCACCTAAGGGTGGATATTTCATGCTTCCCCTACAAGATCATAGGCCAACAATCTCATCAATCCTAACAGAAGAAACAAAACCAGTCAATACCAATCTAATAGAGACACTAAGGATCATACACATAGCAACATATTTATTGCTTGAACAAGCAAAACTTCTCATCGAGGTTCTTTGCGAGAATATCAGTCACTTTGCATGGTCCTACCAAGACATGCCAAGACTAGATCCTAAGTTGGTGGTACACAATCTAGTTGTAGATCCAAAAGTTAAACCAATCAAACAAAAACTCTAAAAGATGCATCCCAAAGTTTCTTTATTGGTCAAAGAGGAGTTAGAAAAATTGCTAGATGCAAAGATCATTCTCCCCATTGACTATTTAGATTGGATTTGTAACATGGTACCTATCATAAAGCCTTATGGTGATATTAGAATTTGCATAGACTTCAGAGATCTCAATAAAGCTTGTCCAAAGGATGATTTCCCATTACCAAATATAGACATGATTATCAATCTCACTACAAGCCATGAGCTTCTATCTCTTATGGATGGTTTCTCCAAGTACAATGAGATCTAGATAGTAGAGGTAGACTAACATAAGATGACATTTACCACCCCTTAGGGAACATTTTGTTATAACATGATGCCATTTCGACTAAAGAACATTGGGCCAACCTATCAATGAGCTATGACAATCATCTTCCATGATCTTATCCATAAAACTCTTGAGGATTATTTGGATTACATTTTATTCAAATCTCTTATTGCCCTTGATCACTTATCCCACCTTGAGGAGGTGTTTGATCAGCTAGCTAGGTATCGTCTCATGCTCAACCCAAAAAAGTGTATCTTCAATGTCACATTTGGAAAGCTCCTAGGATTCATTATATCAAGCCATGGAATTGAGATTTCTACCCTAAAAAGGTCAAGGTCATCATGAATATGTCTCCTCCCAAGACACTCAAACAACTTCACTCTCTTCGAGAGAAGTTACAATTAGTTAAATGATTTATCTCACTGTTAGTAGATAAGTGTCAACCATTTACACATCTACTAAAAAAGGACCAAAATTTTAGGTGGTATCCTATTTACCAGTGTAGCTTTGAATTGATCAACAAATACTTGGCTAATCCGCCTATCCTCATTCTTCCAATTGTAGGAAGACCACTGATATTGTATATCATAGCTACCCCAACAATAATAGGGGCATTGCTAGAACATCTTGATGATGTAGGAAAAGAGCAAGGTATTTATTACATTAGTCAAACTCTAGTTGGGTATGAGCTTAATTATACACTCATGGAAAAATCCTGCTTAGCTATAGTTTTCACCACTCAGAAGCATCAACATTACATGCTAAGCTACATTGTGCAATCAATCTCCAAGATTGACCCTTTGAAATATATGCTATCCCACACAGTACTAACAGGCTATTTGGAAAAATGGGTCATGCTCCTTAGTGAATTTGACATCCAATATGTCAACAAAAAATCCATCAAAGGGCAAGCTATAGCAGATCAATTGGCTGATGCACCCTTAATTATAGACCAACCTCTCATCATGGAGTTTCCTAATGAACATCTTTGTCTTATAGAGGAACACCCATAATGGAAACTATACTTTGATGGATCTTATACCTCCCATGGTTCTAGAGCTGGTATATTGTTGGTCATTCGTCAAGGTGACTATATTCCTAAGTCTTTCAAACTTCAATTCCAATGCACCAACAATATCTCAGAATATGAAGCTCTTATTGCAGGGCTCAAAATAGCAATTGAGTTGAACATCAAAAAACTATAGGTCTTCAAAGGTTCACAATTAATAATCAAGCAAGTCCTTAATAAGTATCAAACTAAGGATGATAAAATTCAGCCTTATAAAGAATTGGTAGATCAATTAAAGCAACATTTCACTTAGATCCAATTCACACAAGTTCCTAGATTAGAAAATAAGGCTATAGATGACATGGATACTATAGGTTAACTCTTGGAAATTCCTTGGGAAGCTACACAATATGAGTTCTTAGTCAAGAAACTACATGAGCCTGCATATGAGAATGATGAATCAACATGGGTATGCATATTGGTTGGTCCCCAATCCCCATGGTACCACAAAATTCATGCTTATCTACTAAATGGTATCATATCTTCCCATCTCACAAGAACCCAATTCCAAAACCTCATTCATAGAGCATCCTGCTACACTATCATAGCTAACACCCTATATCATTGCGATTACCCTAATACTCTCTCGCAATGTTTAGACCAAAATGAGGCTGCAATGGTTCTTAAAGAGGTACATGCCAAACTTTGTGGTGCTCACATGAGTAGTATAGTCTTGGCTAAGAAAATACTTAGAGTTGGATACTATTGGCCTACACTAGAACATGAAGTTTGTGACTTTGTCAAATGATGTCTACCCTATCCACAACATGCAAACTTGATATGAGCTCTAGCTCAAAATCTTCAAGGTATTGCACCATTGTTGATGACGGGCCACACCACCCGTACCAACTCACAACCAAAAATGCAACAATATGGAGACAGAGAGATGACAAAAATGCTTCATAAAGCATCCATTAATTCTCAAACTTCCTTACAAGAGGTTCCATTCCTTGAACTTCTTGAACTTGATTACAAACGATTATAAGCCTTGCTTAAATAGGCACTTCTAACCCAAGACATTACAAACACAAGCAATGTGGGATAAAAGGTAAATACAACTACCTTTAAATAAATATAAAATTCCCACCCAAATATAACTAAGCACCCAACGAATATTAAATGCATGATTTAAGGAACTTTCCACAAACTTCTAAATTGCCACCTACACACCTCGATTAATGGAATGACAACTATTTTTATTATTTTCTATTTATGCCACCTATGCACCTTGAAAATAGAAATTCCTCTTTTCTCCATTTTTCCTATTTTTCTATTTTTTATTATTTTTCTTCCATTTTCGTCACTTTCTCTCTCCTCCACAATTTTTTTTTTTTTTTTTTTTCCCCTTTCTTTTTTTTTTTCTAATAATTTAATTTTCTCATGCAAGATCCTCCTGCATCAAACTCCCTTGGTAGATAGAAAAGTGTGTCCCACACTTTGATGTCAAAAGAAAGATATAGAACCATCTTCATCTTCACCACAAGCTTCCACCTCAATAGGGACAAGAAAACCAAGATACAAATCTTCCACATTTATTTTTTTGCTGATGCATGATGCTCCTGCATCCGACTCCCATGGTAGGAAAAATTTTGTGAGTATGGAGTCACAAAATGAAGTAGCCATTGTTGACATAATTTTTTCCTCTTCCTCCAACACATAGCTGGAACAAGTATCCGATGCTGAAATTTCTCCTTTGCAATGAACTCTATCCAAGCATAAATCTCATCCTCATCCAATCTTGTTGAATTAATCACACCTATAATAAATCCAGCAACACCATACCAATCTTCCTTTGCATACCATACATGACTAACAAGATCCTCATGCAAAAAATCATCAATATCTTTTAAACTCATATCAAAGACAACATCCCATGATTCATAAGAATTTACCTATTTGACATCTTCATCTTTGCTTGCCTCTTTTATGTCATCAACAATGCATGTAACTACTTCACTTGCTTGATCTCCAACGAAGGCACTATATGTTTCCTCCATTGTTGCAATCTTCAAATCAACTTGATCTATTTCAGGTTCATAAATCTTGTCATCTTCATGCTCTTCCTCTTCTCGTTCATCTTCTTCAACTTTAGGTTCACAAATAATTTCCTTTGCATCCTCTTGCTCTTCCACTGGATCATCTTTCTTTTCCACATCCAAGGAATTATCAACATCTCTTTTTTGGTGAAATGCTCTTCGTTTTTGCAACTCAGCTTCTAATTCATTCACTTGCTTCTGCAAATCAACTAGCAATGATTGTTGATTTCTTGCTCTAAATTTCTCAAGTCAAGGAATCCGTAGAATCCATCCAATCACAAAAGTCATCTTCTTCTTTCTCTTCTCCATAATCAAGTCTTCAGAAGACAAATCTTGTTCAAAACAAGAACCTCGTGCAAACTGCTTCATAGTCAGCGCTCTGTCTACACAATCAAGAACTTCTTCACAAACTTCACCCAACTCAAGGTCCTGGTGCAAACTGCCTCACGTTCGGTGATCTGTCCGCACACTTAGGAACTCCTTCTCTAATACCACTGATGACGGGCCACACCACCCGTACCAACTCACAACCAAAAATGCAACAATATAGAGACAGAGAGATGACAAAAATGCTTCATAAAGCATCCATTAATTCTCGAACTTCCTTACAAGAGCTTCCATTCCTTGAACTTCTTGAACTTGATTACAAACGATTATAAGCCTTGCTTAAATAGGCACTTCTAACCCAAGACATTACAAACACAAGCAATGTGGGATAAAAGGTAAATACAACTACCTTTAAATAAATATAAAATTCCCACCCAAATATAACTAAGCACTCAACAAATATTAAATGCATGATTTAAGGAACTTTCCACAAACTTCTAAATTGCCACCTACACACCTCGATTAATGGAATGACAACTATTTTTATTATTTTCTATTTATGCCACCTATGTACCTTGAAAATAGAAATTCCTCTTTTCTCCATTTTTCCTATTTTTCTATTTTTTATTATTTTCCTTCCATTTTCGTCACTTTCTCTCTCCTCCACAATTTTTTTTTTTTCCCCTTTCTTTTTTTTTCCTAATAATTTAATTTTCTCATGCAAGATGCTCCTCTTCGAAAAGGGTCGAAAAATGGGGGACGAGCGAAGCTTGTCCATAGGGCTATAGAGCGCTTCGAGAGCTTTTCGAAAATGTAAACAGTTCGTCAATCGGAGCTACGGTTCAAAAGTTATACCTCCCGGAAGTTTGGCTACCATTTTTGGATTCTTCTAGATTTGCACCGACTTCTAACGTGGCTTTTGGAACCTTCTGTTTTGTCGGTGGATGCCTACTAGCACTTTCTAGAATGTACTCCTAGTCCTTAACCCTCCGGGGTCTATTTAAGGAGATTCTTGGCATTGTAAAAGGCAGTTCGGATTGGAGCTTGAGAGGAGGTGCTAAAAGGAGAAATATTCTCCAGATTTATGCTATTGTAAGCCCACAGGGCATGTTTTGAGTTTATTTTCTCTGCACTATCTGTACCAGCTTATTTTCTCAGTTAATATAATTCCCCCTTTCTATTGTGTCTATTCTATTGTTGGGTTGTTGCTCCTGCATCAGTTGTGGCCACTTGCATGCTAGGGGTTTGATTTTCTTGGTGTTATAGCACCTCTCTTTTAAAAAGGACACAAGTGGATAATCATTGCAACTAATTATTTTACTAAGTAAGTAGAAGCAGTTCCACTTATCACCGCTATAAGAGTTCAAGTTTCCAAATTCATCTTGTATCACATTATCTATCACTTTGGCATCCCAGCTACCATTTTCATAGACCATGGAGATAACTTTGGAAACCTCAATATGGAAGAGTTGTGCACTTCCCTCCACATTCACCACCATTTTTCAGCCCCTACTTCCCACAAGGTAACAACCAAGTTGAGGCAACTAATAAAAACATACTAAAAATCCTTAAGAAAGTTGTCAATGATTCTAGCTATTATTAGCATTTAAAAATCAACCCTACCTTATGGGCTTAATGTACTTCATTTCATGCATCCACAACAACAACCCCATACTCCCTAGTCTATGGTGTCAAAGTAGTATTACCCATTCAGGTTGAACTTTCATCCTTGCGCATTTCTTTACAAGGACACATATCAAATGAGAATTACATAATAGCCAGACTCACCTAGCTAGATCTACTTGATTAAAAAAGGCAACAGGCCTATGACATCTCATGGTCTATCAAAATTGCCTAAAGCATAACTTTAATAGGAAGGTTCATCCCCAATAATTTCAAATAGGTGACATGGTCCTCAAGGAAAACATGAAAGTCCAAGTAGGCTAAGAAAAGAAGGACAAGTTTGAGCCCACATGGCTTGGCCCTTATGTTGTCACAACATCTTTTGGCTCCGGAGCTTATTAGTTATCAACCCTTGAGGGTGAAACATTGAATGATCCCACCAACATCATTCACCTCAAGAAATTCTATGCCTAAAATCCTCAATGTATACTTCTAGTCCTACAAAAACAACAAAAAAATTAAAACATCCAAAAAAGGAAAAGAAAATAGAAGAGAAAAATAAATATCCAATGGTGAAAAGTTGGAAATTCAAGCACCTTGGATATGGTACCTCGGTGGAAAGCTAGCAATAGGTGTAATGTGTACTTGGCCTTTTTGTTATCTATTAGTGAACCACCAACCCATGTCCTATCACATATCTCCTCACCTTAGTCACTTATCTCTTGATTTTTTCAAGGTGTTCCAAAATCACATCACTATACTAACACTATCGTTATCCTAATCCCTGAATCTTATAAGCTTTATAACGAATTATCAGTTTTGGGACGACTAGCATTTTCTTTTCTTCAAAATCCATTTGACTAAATTTTTGTTAATAGTGCCCTATAGATTGAGGGATTAAGAAGCAACGTCATTATACCTTGAAACATAATTCCATGCTTGGGAAAATTTGGCACAATTTGGATAGCAGTAAGGAGGGACCTACGCTCCCTATTACACCTTTTGCATCAAGTAATGTAAATAAAGATGGATTTCTAGACTTATTTATGTTGTAAAGAGCATAATTGATCAACACTCTTCAAACTAATATATCAATGCTCTCCTAAATATCTGCCTAAATATATCTAGCACCTTTTTAGACCATTCTAGCACCTATCAAGGCCCCTTACCATCTTTTTCAAGGCCAACTCACCTTTTTTGCCCCTTAGCACCTTTTTCAAGGCCAAATTGCCTTTTTGGGATCCAACTCCTCCTTTTGGCCTCTTAGCACCTTTCTCAAGGCCAAACACCCTTTTTGGGCTCTCACTCACTTTTTTTCAGGCCGATCAAGTGCCTTTTTGGCTCAAATGCTTTTTTCTAGGCACAAGCACCCTTTTTGGGTCTTCAAATAATTTTTGTAGCCCACACACTTGTGCTATTCTAGCCTTAACTTGTTTGTAAATAGCCATAATTTTATAAAACTTTTCAAAAATATTCAAATAGCATCAAAAAGTCAAAAAAATCTAAACAATTCAAAAATTTATAAAATCCAAAAAAATACATATATTTTGAAAACCAAAACATTGACTGATATCTTCATTTCTCTCATTTAAGTATTTATGAATATTTTTCTTCTCAATGATCCCATATTTTCATATTTATCTAGTGTTCATCTATAATTACTGATCCTTCAGGATAGGTTTGCACACCTCGACCGGGTTTATATGAAAATATTGGTGAGGCCCCATGTTAATATTCTCCAAAGAGCTTTTTCAAAAAGAAATACATCATTTTTCATTTAAGATAGACATTTGAGACAATTTATAGCCAATCAAAATCCATTGCATTTTTTTTCTTAGTCCCAGTACATGGCTTACAAACCATCAAAATAACAATACAAGAACATTATTTTATAAACCACTTTACACAACACACTGCAAACAAATAAAACACATGCTCATTTAGCACCCCCTTATGGAGGTGCGACATTTGGGTTTCCAGCAAGGGGCATTCCCTCTTGCGTAGTCCTAGGTGATAATGCCCCTGGGGTCATTCTCGTGCCTTCCCAAACTGTATCCATCAGAATAAGGATGTTCCCATGCCTCAAGAGAGTGTTTATCTACTACACAAACTAATTCTCTAAATACACCTCTCCTCTCCTTTGCTCCAAAGGGACTACCAGATGATATAACCCCATTTAATATGTTGCCTCTCACACAACTTTGATAGACTACTCCATCACATCTTTCATCTTTGCTTGTAGCCTTTATACCCCTAAAAAAATTGTTGTCCTCTACATAATATTGTGCTCTTTTTCATATGTATTTGTTAGTATTTTCATTGACTCTCTCTCATGTTTCACCATATTCATCTGATTTTGGTACCAAGTAATGCATGCATTACTCATGTTTAATTATTTGTGTGCCCTATATGCTAAACTATTGGTCTACACCATTGATTCCCTGAATGCTTCCACATGGGATCATAGCAGAACTAGTTCATTTTGGATTCTCTCCACAATATCTCTCTTAGTAGCTAACAATGCCTCTACAGTTTTTGCTCATGCTTGCTCAGCAAATAACACTATTCCTAAGTGCTTAGCTTCCATCCATGCACTATCTTCTTGAGCCCTTTTGATTAGGCCTTGAAAGAACTTAGTGTCTTTCTCTACCTAGTTGGCCCACTCTTTTTCAACTATGAACTTTTTCTTCATCTCTTCTTCCATCATTACCATTGCATCTTGCACTACTTGTACCATAGCGTCAAGTTACACCACTTGAAATGGCCAAAATACAGATAGTACTGGGTCATCCTTTTGTTTTTTAGGGATTTGTGTCATGTCCCCTAGAATTTTCCTTCCTTTCCTTCATAAGATTTTTATTGGTGTCAGCTTCCCAATTAGATCAATAACTTTGTTTACAAACACAACTCATGGATTGGACATCCAAATTGAGCAGTTATCTTTCTAATAGAGAAGGTTCATTTAAATTGTCAACCTGAGGACATATACTTGAAACAAGTCTACAAATTTTATGCACTATAAAAAAATCTAAGCTATTATATCATTGCAAAATAAAAACTATAAAAATGTTGGAAATAAATCGAAGCACACAATAATGGTTGCAAGAAACTACACAGTAGTGGCTGCAGGAACTCTATATTATCTAATATGTCTATATCTCTATACATCCATATATGTTTGCATTATCAAATGCTTAATTATAATTTCAAATATATAATATTATTAACTCTCTGATAACCATTTAACAAGTGCCCCATCATTTATTTAAACAAGGAAGAGATTTATTACAAAACTAATGACTAAGTGTGCTAATTTTTTGCTCCACATTTTCAGTAGTCCACTCAAATGCATGATTCTCCTTCATTATTAAAAATTAGATAAAACCCCTTTACCATGTTATTCTCCTCTTTTTTTCCTTTCCAAATAATTTTTAAAATCTAAATTTCATTAAAAAATGTGGAAGTTATGGCCATTTTACTAAAAGTGGTTTTATGTTGCCTAAAAACGTGCCACATTTTCCTCAGTAAACTTTTGATCTATGGTGCTCATTAACTGTTCCAAAATAACTAAAATATCCAAAATATTTTTGTGGTTTTTTTTCAGCTTTCCAAAACCATAAGCCATTCTTAATTTCATTTAGAATTGAGTGAGATATGCCTATTTTTTTGAAACTGACTTTTGACTTTTCTTCATTTCTTGCAATTGCTGATTATTGACAAGTGTCAACTTGCTTCTCCTTCTTCCCAGCTACATGAACAACTCAAATACCTCACAAAAAATATGTTAATTACCTCAAGATAATTATATTTTAATAATAATCACTTATCATAATAAATCATCACAATTTAGCATTAACTAGCTACACATACAAGTGCTAATCAATAAATCATTTATCATAGTTAATGCTTCATAAATCAAGTTTGTGTATAGAAATGGGTTGGAAATATATTGAAACCATGGGGTAAAGTGTTATAATAAAAGGATATAAATATGACATTTTATAGGCTCATCATTTCCGCCTAACTAAAATCTTACTTGTCCTCAAGCAAGGGATAGGCATTAGATAGTCATGAAAGCTATTATCATTCCATACTTCTTTTTTTCCCTCTCTTATCTACATATTTTTTACCAATAATATAGGAGGTAGCCTAAAAATATTCATGAAAGGTCATCCTCAAATGGTCTATGCCAATAACACAACGCATGTATATGCTCCCCCCAACTACAAGATTGTTTGTCCTCAAACGATAATGTATGTATGAAGGTAGCATCAAATCACTTATGAAGCATATAATTACAATAATGATAACTGAGAAACAACATGCAAGGCATAGATAATCAATTACTAAAAATGATAAATATTAGGAATAAATGGAAATCATAAATATAGTACCATTTGTTGTTGTGAGAAGCTTCAAACTTTGGAACAAGCTAAAAGTACAAGCTTCTTGATTTTTGAAATTCATGTCCCTCCAAGACTATTGCATATTTAATATGAGTACTATCTTCATACTTTTCAAAAGTTATCATTTTTATCACATAGTAGTTACTGTAGGATTGTCTATTGAATGAAAGAGTAGTTGATATAGGACTGATTATGAAAACCAAATTGTAAGTTCTTTCTTTGCTGCAATCATAGATTGTGATAGCATCTTTTCCTCCATATGAATGAGATTTCTAATAGGACACCCTCATGAAAGAACAAATTTTGAACCCTCCTTATTGTCTTTGTGTAGATGAGCTACTTCTTCATCCTCTTCTTGACATTTAAAAACCAATTTGTGTGGCTGATTTGATAAAAGTACAAGAATGTCTACACTATTTTCATAAGGCTCATACTTTTTCTCTAAAAAAGATGTTGGTTTAACATCTAATGTTAAGAAAAACTCCTCTAAATCATCCAAAAACTAATCTTCTTCAATATCTTCTTTACTTTTCAACATGAGAGGGCTGATTTTCACTTTATTACAATTCTCTTCTTGAAGTAGGAGTTCTAATTTGACATCACATCGATCATTGCAAGCAACCATGTGTATGATGATTTCATCATTTTGTAAAATAAGGCTATCTTCATTTGACTCTTCAAAAATCAGCATTTTTTCATCAATATGTGAACAAAATTCCTCTATGATACTAAAGAACATGTCTTCATTGATTTCCAAACTTGCTGAAAATGATAATAGATCTTCATTCTTATTCTCCATGGATCTAAAACCCATTTTGTGTTGCTAAAAACTTTTCTAATCCTAAGTACTTTGAATAGAAACTAAGATTCTAGAAAAATGACAAAGAGCTGCTAAAAACTCAGAGACTCACATAGCTTGACCTATCCCCAAAAATGGCACCAAAAATGTTAGCTTCCCAATAAGATCAATAACTTGGTTTACAAACACAACTCATAGTTTTGACATCCAAAATGAGCAGTTATATTTCCAATAGAGAAGGTTCATTTAAATCATCAACCCAAGGATGTATACTTGAAAAAAGTCTACAAAGTATATGTACTATAAAAATCTCTAAGCTATTCTATCATTGCAAAATAAAAACTATAACAATGCTAGAAGTAAATCTATGCACACAGTAATGGCTGTAGGAAACTGCACAGTAGTGGTTGGAGGAACTGTAGATTATCTAATCTATCTATAATTCTATACATCCATTCTTGTCTACATTATCAAACACTTAATTAAATTTTTGAATATATAATACTATTAACTCTCTAACAACTATTTAACAAATGTCTTGTCATTCCTTTAAACAAGGAAGAGATTTATTACAAAACTAATGACTAAGTGTGCTGATTTTCTGCTCCACATTTTCAATAGTCCACTCAAATGCATGGCTCTCCTTCATTATTAAAAATTAGATAAAACCAATTTTCCATGTTATTATCCTCCTTTTTATCTTTCTAGATCATTTTTAAAATCTAAATTTCATTAAGAAATGTGGAAGTTATGGTCATTTTACTAAAAGTGGTTTTATGCTACCTAAAAACATGCCACCTTTTCCTCAGTCAGCTTCTGATCTGTAGTGCTCATTAATTGTTCCAAACTAACTAAAACGCCAAAAAAAAATTTTGTGCCATGTTTTCAGCTTTCCAAAACCATAAGACATCCTTAGTTTCATTAAGAATTGAGTGAAATATGCCTATTTTTTTGAAATTGACTTTTGACTTTTCTTCATTTCCTGCAATTGCTGATTATTGACAAGTATCAACTTGCTTCTTCTTCTTCCCAGCTACATGAATGACTCAAATACCTCATAAAAAATATATTAATTACCTCAAGATAATTAAACTTTAATAATAACCACTTATCATAGTAAATCATCACAATTTAGCATTAACTAGCTACACATACAAATGTTAATCAATAAATCATTTACAATAGTTAATGCTTCATAAATCAAGTTCATGTATAGAAATGGGTTGGAAATATATTGAAACTATGGGATAGAGTGTTATAATAAAAGGATATAAATATGACATTTTATAGGCTCATCAATTGGCCTCACCATGCACCTATGTTCTGCTTCTAGTAATGTCCCTCCTATAGGTGGTTGATCTCCTATATCTACTCCCTCTAATAGTACTCTCACACTTGGAGAAGACATCTCCTTTTCTTTTTCCCTTATTTTTGTTCATTGCATCACACCTTCAGCTAAAAATTGCATCTTCTACCTAATCTTGCACTAGATTGATTTGGCTAGCTTCTGCTTCCCGCTCACACCACCACATGCTTCGACAAGGCAACATTTTCTTACCTTCTTGTTGGCTCCTCTTTATGCCTTGTTTCTATCTCCTTGGCCACTTTCTTTCTACTTGGCCTTCATTTTCCTCTTCACTACATCCACCCATTCCTCCTTCTACCACTTTTGGATTTTGATGGGCCTGCTCTTGTGAATCTTCCATTGATACTTCAAAGGGCTCAATTCTTTACTCACACTTCTCTTATGCTTTAAAAAACACTCAACTCACAAGACTTTCATCAAGTTCACTCACCTTTTATAGAACCAACAACATTCTCCATAGCTTTGATTATATGCAATCAATATCTTCAGCAACAAGCTCCAATACCTGCCATCATAACAGTCAATTCAGAAACCACGTCCATCATGCCCACACATCACCTCCTTTATAGTAACAATATGCTATATCCTATCTATTTCCACTAGCTTCTCATCCTAATCTTTTCATCCCCTATATATTCTCATCTCGAGGTCATCCACTATCTCCTCATCCTAAACTTTTCCTACTATCTCCTCATCTTGATCTGTTCATCTACTATCTTCTCACCTTGAGCTTTTCATCTACTATCTTCTCATCCCAATTTTTTTATCCACTATCTCCTCATCCTAAGCTTTTCATCCACTATCTTCTCACCTTGAGATTTTCTCTTGCTATCTTCTCATCCTAAGTTTTTCATTTGTTTTCCCCTTTGTAAATATCATGTTTGATATTTTGTATATCCTCCAAAATCATTCCTTCTCCTAGGCTAGTTGGAAACACCTTGTTTTTTTGGTATTAGTTTATGTTTTGATCACAAATTATAGTTCTCTTGGTTAGATGCTTCAGTGATCCTTGTATGAAGTCCCTTATCATCAAAGTGTTATCCTCAAAGGTTTTGATTGCACGTCTCATCCTAGTTCCTAATACTACCGATAGATCCTTGTAGGATGTATCTTTCCTCTTGTTTGATCTTGGTTTATTAGTATCCAGTCCTACTGATCTCTTTGGCAAAAGGCTACTTTTTTTCATGGATTTACATTTTCTTTCATTTTATTTTCTTTTCAAGATTTCCAAATTTAGTTCTTAAAGTATCTCTTCCAAGAGATTGGATTGTTCCCTCCTCAAGGTTTCCACGATTTTCTATATCATGGTGTGCTATGAATGGAGCAATTCAAGAGCAAGGTTTTGATCAAGTCTTTTTCATCTCCTTTTCTTCTTGTCAGTTAGTTGGATATGACCCTTACACATTACAAATATGTGATCACTTGTGGTTACATGGTGCACTTGGGAAATATAATTTTCTTGTAGGTTTCCCAGTATCATTTCCACTCTACTTCTTTCAGGATTCATGTGTGATATTGGGGCAATCCTTGTGTATTTGTTTCAAGTCAGTCCTATGTAATATTGGTGAAAATGCCTTGATCTTATTGGTAACCTTGGCATATACCCAATATTCCTATATCAAAATTAGTGCTCGACTACATGGTGATGCTCCCCTTTGGAACACCCCCATGCTCAACCTTCAATGGATTCCTTCACACCTCACTTCCACAGAAACATAAGCCTTTTTTTGACATCCTATCCAAGCCTCTCATCCAATCAGTCCCACAATCATGATCTAGCATATCTATCAATCCCATAGTATCCCATGTCTTGCATCTCCTTTCTACATCCTAGATTGCTCACCCTCTAATCTCCACCCCAATTCTTTAACAAATCATTTGTCATCTTCTCCTAAAGTGGTAGTATGCATCCCTATTAATCCTCTCTTACCTAATCTAAGTTCTCCCTTTTGCACCTAACTTATTATACCTTTTCAAGAAGTTATCGTGCCTCTTTTTCTTTCCCTGCCACCTTCTTGAGGGGGCATCACACAGTCCATTCTCTCCTCTTCTACTCAAGACTAGGGAAACCATATTGCCTTAAAGATATTTCTTCATGTCATCTATCTTCAAACTTATTTGAAATAGTATTGTTCCAACACTATCTCAAAGAGGGGAAAAATGTAGACACTTAAATCTAATTACATCACTTAAGTAATCCTATTTAGTCATCTCCTAAGGCATCATTAATTAAGTATTTAATATTTAACTAATCTATTGTCATCCCCTGGTTAATTAATTCAATTAATCAATCATAGCCCAATTGATAAAATCAAATGACAAATCCAAAGTCTAATTATCAATTGAATCCCTATTCTCCTATTAAATTAAATAAATGCATAAAACTATTTAATTTAATCCCAAAAGTCCCCTTTGATCTAATAAATAATTTTAAATCAATTCCCAACCCATAAGTATACCCAAATCCCCACCATTAACTAAATCCAAGACATTGACCCATGCTAACCCCACTTAACCAACTAATTTACCTACCTCATAAGTGATAGCCCACTTGCATACCTCTAACATGCCACTTGCACCCTAATTCCCTCCTAAGATAAGCCTAATCCCTTCCTTAATCATGTGCACAAATTTAACCAAGGGTTAAGAAAGTCCTAAACCAAACTAAAGTCAAAGTTTTATCCTATCCTTCTTGCATTCCTATCCAAGAGCCTTAAAGGCTCTTACATGACTTGAAGGCTCCTTAAATGCCTTTTACACCCATTTTCCACACTCATCTTCCCTCATTCTCCCCCATCCTCCCTCATAACTCCCTTTGAACACCCATCTTGACCCTCTTCCCCTATCCAATCCTCTTGTGACACTTGTTGCAAGGCTATGGATTTGAAGAAGCACAATCCATGTGCTCTCCTCTCCTTGCATCCTAGCCCTCCCTCACACTTTCTCCATCCTCACATCCTAATCCTCCATCTCATCACCCCTTATCTTATAAATGAAAACCCTCTCCCTTCACAAAAAGATATCCACTTCCATGCTAAAGTTATCATTCTATTTTGAGAGCCTAAAAACTAACAAAATACCATTATAATTGCAAAATTCATCCACACTTGCACTCATAAATCTCTCATCCATTAAAGCTTGAGAAACATCATTGAGCACACATCTTCATCCAAGGATGCATCTACATGATTAGGGAGGCTTGTTGGGTGATCTTCTTTTTGTTTTCCACCCTCTCTTACCCTCTTTTTTCTAACCTTATATCTAAGCATGTTTTTGGTTTGTGAATGTTTTCAATTTAGTTAATGTTATTTGCATGCTAACTTCGTGTTCTACAATTTTAAGTTACCTCACTCTACACTAGTTGAAAGGTCATAATTATATTATTTCATAACCCTAATTTAACCTTCAAATTTAGGAAGAGATAATATAACTTCAAGATATACTAGTTGACATTATTTTCATTCAACTCTTTACCCATTAATAAATAAGAAATATATAAAATTTTCAAATCAAAAATCACTTGTGTACTTAAAATAAAAAGAAATTATCATACAAGTTCTCAAAGAAAAGTTATTTCACAAGGGATCTAAAGATACATAGAATGGGACTACAAATTATATTTTGATATTATTGTAGTAAAATAGGAAAGAGAACAATACTAAATTATGTTTGGGTACTTTTATGATAATTAATTTTAAGAAATCAAACAAGGTGTTTGTTATTGGACTATGTACCAAGTAAAACTATTTATGCATTTATTGGTCCTTAATGGGTAAAGAGTTAAATGAAATTAATGTCAAATAGTTTAGCTTGAAGTTTTATCATTATCATTCCTTAATTTGAAGGTGTAATCATGATTAGTAAATAATATAATTAAAACATTTAAACATATTGAAATTGAGGAAAACCCAACCTCACAACTCCTAAGAATCACCTGCATGCAAACACTTTCCATAGAAAGACAGGAGTGAAATCTATGGAGGATAGAGTTTACAGATCCATAAAGGAGAAATTCTTGATGTACAAAAAAAAGATTGAAATTGTATTGAATGAATGAAATATTACAAAGATATCAATCCTTATAGAGGAGATCAAAACCCTAAAAGGTAAAACCTAGGTTGCATGACAATAATTAATAAAAGAATTAATTATTATATGCCTAAAGTTTAACTTAAGAAAATAATGATATTAAGAAAACACCTTATTACTCTAACACCCCCCTTAGATAAAAATAAGTAGTAGCTAAAAATATAGAAACTACTAAAAGTAAATTTGGTTTGTGACAACAAGGCCTAATGTGGTACCCAAGTACAACCAAATCTCTAAAAAGAGGAGAAATAGAGAAGACCACATGGGAAAAACCATACTCTAAGAAGAGATGGAAAGAATGCTAAAAGAACTAGTGAAGGACTAAAGAAGCCTCCAAACTAGAGAATTTACTAGAAGATAAGAACAAAAGGATGATCATGAAGAATGCTACTGAAGTATGTAGAAGTTGCAAATCTCTATCAAAAAGTAATTATTGATCTGAAGAATCTCCACTACAATAGAACTTGACTAGGTAGAGAAGACTATAATCTGCATGAGTACTCTCAAAAGACACTACTTGAGTTAGGAGGTACACAAAGGCAAATAACTAATCTCAAAGATACATATGGCATGAGAAACCAAAGCTTGAAGAGTTAATCAATCAAACATGGAAGGTTGCATCCAAAGTAGGAATGAAAAGAAGAATGTCTATATGGTAAATGATCCATCTCACCAAAATGCATATGTACCCAACCACTGCATCCACCTAGTACATAGGAACAAATACTAAATACATAGCTCACTCCATCAAACAAAGGAAGCATGAGAACCAATAGAAGAACCACCCCTAATGCAGACAAGGGTGAGGTGAAAGGAAAATGAAAAAGTGGGCCAAAAGAACTACATGTCAAGGAACCATGATCAAGATGAACAAAAGAATACATATGTGTGTACTAAGGTGATCAATCTTAGACATGTTATAATGCTAATGTCGCATAAGGGAGACTCATTGGACAAAATTAGATAACAAACAAAGAAAAAATATTAAACTATAACAAAAAATTTCCTTCTAAAATGTGTGGCATGGGGGTCAATGTAGACAGGGTGACATGGGGCTTGAGGTTAGTAGTGGCTAATAAGGGTGTGAAAAAAGAAAAGAGAGACTCCAAAAAAGGTGAAAGACTTGCAATTAGCAAGTATATCAAAAGGGGCCCACTCCTTTTCCTATGAAAAAGAGCGCTCCAAATTTTTTATGCCCTCAAAAAAAATATCTATGAGGGGTCCATGATAACAAGTTTGTTGTAATTTTTGGGAGGGGCTTCCATTGGCCACATCAACAATGAGGAGGGTACAGTCAAAGTGGTACCTGCACTTGGAAAGTTCTCAATAGTGGCTTACAAAGAGGAGAGGGGCGTGGATGCTAAAGTGGGTTGGTAGAGTACTACCATACCTATGTGATGGGGAGTTCTAACTCTCCAAAGCTCTCTTGCTCTCCCTAAGACCTATTATTTGGTCTTACTAGGCTACTCCTCACTACCCTACTTAGAGATCCCCTCTAGGATCCCTATCACCTTAGGACTCACCACTAACTATAACCTCTTAGCTATGCCTCAAATTTCATCTATGCACTCATGGGCTCAATTAGCCATTTTTCTTCCCAAACTATTCTTGGAGATATGAATAGGTATCCCTTCTATTCCTTTATTATTTTCAATCCATCTTGATCCATTCTAATGGACTATTTCTTAGGTTTTCCATTGAGTTCTTACCCTACTAATTTTAGGCCTTGTAGCCTTTTTGCCCCAATTAGGCCTCTAAAATTCAATTTTCTTGGGATATCACTCAAATTCTCCAAACCAACCCCCAATATGTTTAGGTATTCTTTCTTAGGACTTCCTAGGATTCAAGACTTCCTAGGTTCTAGTTCTTCAAAGTGTTCGTACATAGGTCTTTCATTAAACCCCTATTTTTTGGGGTTTTTAGGGCATGTGAACCAATCTATGTTCTTGGTTTCATTTAGATGTTCTATTCAACTCCACTAATCCTCTCCTTTTGTTCATTTACCAAGGACACATCCCCTTTCTCACTCTTATAATTGATTGGGACAAACCAATCAATCTTGCAAGCTTTCTTTCTACTATTCAGTACAAACTCCTAGCCAAAATGCCTCTACACTTGCCTAGGGATTGATGAAGAATAGCTCCCCTAAAAAAAAGAACCCCAAAACACATATTTACACTATTTACAAAGTCCCTTCCTTGATTCCAAGTGGCCATTGAATTTCAAGCACAGGAATTCAAGTAGGACTCATTTTTTTACATGACTGGCACTATTCAGAACAACAAACTAGTAGTAACTAAAGAATTTGACAAATGTCAAAGAAAAATCCAAAATTTTCAAACTAACTCCACAAGAACTAATTAAATAACATGAATAAACTTTTCAATGCCTCACAATAATCCATTCAATCCATTAAAGGTCTAGATGAAGGTAAAAAACCTCTTTGTCAGCAAAACTCAGTGTCTTTTCCCTTCCCAACTACACAATTTGATAACTAACTCCTTGATTAGGGTTTTTCCAACCTTAAATATGCCAACCCCTTTTTTTAGACCCCAAGGTAAAGGTTAGGGTTCCTTTAGAGCTATTTCCTATATTTTAGGAAAATGTTATCATGACAACTTTGTAAAATTGCAAAGTTGTCATGAGCAACTTTACATCTTTTGCAATTTTACATCTCTACTATCCTCCCATGAACAACTCAACCCAAATCACATAATATGGTCCTAAAAAAATCAAAAGGTATTATTGGAATTCTATTTTCAAGATTTTATCAACCTTTAACCCATGTTGACCATGTTGACTTTTCTAAGATTTAGCATTAGGTTTATTGAAACAGACCACCAACCAAACTTCTAAGAACACCTATCTAAAAACATACCTCAAACCTCTCTTGTGACTATATCCATAGTCCTTATTACCTTGTTGGTTGGCTAGCACCAACTACAAGCCAAAAATGAACTAGAATCTGAACAAGTCTTTAAGGTGCTCCTGCAACACTATGGGAGTCATAAAAATCCCAAAAAGGAAAATTCTTTCCTTAGTAAATATGCCTCACAAAAACCATCTAATCCTCTTTGCAAAACAAATATGCTCTCCATTTAAGAATAATTTTTTGAAACAATTTTTTAATCAAAAAATATATTTTAATATCTTTGCCTCAATTTGTGTGCCCATGTTGTATGGCCTGGGGGCAAATGCTTTTTGCCACAAACTGTAACTTTGTCCAAATGGGTCATTCTTTATATGGAAATGAGGGTTTTTAGATGCTCTAGGTGCAATAGTGATGTATGTTTGGGCTCAAAATGACCAAAAAAAAAGGCTCCCTAGATCCAATAAAAAAACATCTACAAAAAACAAATCTAAAAACTAGGGCCAAATCTCCCAAGAAGAGAATAGAGGCATGAAAGTTTAGGGCTCTAATACCATGTTTAAGTTGAGGAAAGCTCAACCCCACAACTCCCAATAATAACTTGCATGCAAACACTTGCCACAAAAAGAGAGGAGAAAAAGCTATGGAGGATGGAATTCACAGATCCATAAAGGAGACTTTTTTGAAGTGCAAAAAAGAGATTGCAATTGTATTGAATAAATGAAATGTTACAAAGAGATAAATCCTTATAAAAGGGATCAAAACCCTAAAAGGTAAAATCTAGGTTGCATGATAGTAATTAATAAAATAATTAATTATTATATGCGTAAGTTTAGCTTAAGTAAATAGAGATAATAAGAAAACACCTTATTACTCTAACAAAACCAATCTAGAGTGTAGATAACTTGAGTAAGGAAATATTGGTTAGATTATTTTATATTAATGATCGTTGATGTTTTAAAATCATTAATTTATAGAAAATGTTTGTTCTAGTTCTTAAATATATTTTTAATATATAAATATTATTTTCCTTCACTCACAACTAATTGGTATTTCGTCATGACAATGTTGATATGTATGTCTTTTAAGAATAAATCTGATTGAATCAACATCTAAATCCATGGAAAGTTATTAAATATAGATGAAAACAATGTTTCTTCTATTTTCTCATGTATACATTCTTAAGCTTCAGATGCTTGGATTTTCATCAATATGAGACAAGTGCTATAAATATATCAACAAAAAATGGAAAATTTATAAATCACTATTACCCATTAATACTATGACTAGAAAGATGATTTTCCTAAAGCATGATGATCATTAGTAAACTCTCTCTCTCTCTCTCTCTCTCTCTCTCTCTCTCTCTCTCTCTCTCTCTCTCTCTCTCTCTCTCTCTCTCTCTCTCTCATGGGATTTTTACATTCATAATTTAGAATATAGATATGTCGTGATGTACTAGATTCTATAACTCTTGCAAATTTTGAACTGCTATACATCCTCATGCAAGTTTGGATATTCTTTATTACAAGAATTTTGGGGATGTTTTCTGTGTTGAGGTTGGGTAGTAAAGTGATCCAATGGTTTTCTTTCACATGATGTTATCTTGCAAAGGTAAAAAATCCATTGTACCTATCAAGATTGTTTCAATTATGATCTTTATGTGCTTTTTACTGTTAGAATGATTTTAAAATAACTAGGAAGAGGGGGTGAATCAATTATCCTCAGGTCCAGATGTTCCAAATTATAAAATTTTAACCAATTTTAACAACTTAGATTTATTCATTAGTCCATTTGATCTTTACAATAACATAAATTTGCAGCTCACTATCCCAATAGTAACCTACTTTCAAAATGTAAAACTTTAAATAATAAAACACATCAAATATCATTCACACAAGTATGAGACTAGGATTTAACATGGAAACCCAATTTGGGAAAACCACCAATAACATGCTACGAGCTTTTTCACTCTTCTAAAGTGAGCTTTGTTAAGAGCTAACCTTGTTAAAGATTGCAATACACATTGTTAGGTAAGACCCTATTAAAGAGTTTAATCACCCTATTAGTAGTGGTCTAGTTAAAGAGCTTAAGAATATCCCATTAGAATGTCACCTTGATTAAAGGATTTTAACTAATATAATGGTTAGAAAGTAACAGAAGGTTGATCTAATAAATACAACTCACTTGCAAATATAGATCATAGTGTAGTTCATCTGTTGATCTACTGACTGGCCTTCATTAGTATATTCATCACTAATTTTCTTGGAAACCTTTAAAGTAAACACACTTCACCTCAACTAAGCTCTTGACATCCTTCTACTCAAGTTTGCCAATCAACAAAATCAACAACTACTTCAACCTCTCTAGGTTATCCTTATGCATCCTTAAATAGGTATCTTTGATCTTTTGCTAGAAGCAAGGATGGCTAAGGCCATAAAAGATCACGTATCCATGGGCAATGAGAGCGAAAAAAGAAGCAATCCCCCTATCCCACCACAAAGAAGTGTTACTACCAGTAAGAGATGTTATGTGCAGAAAGTCACTAGTGTGGTAGATGATTAGCCTGGTTGTTGGTTGTGATCTAAAGAGGTTTTATTGTATGCCTCCGCTCTCATGATCAAATTATACTTTTTCTACTTAGAGGGATCAATACCATTACTTACCTCTGGGACATAAGTCAACTTTATTGGCTTGATAGGTGGACTTCTATCTTCACTTAGCTAGGCGGTTCCCTCATATGGTGGATAAAACCATCGACTATAGTCCCCCCACCCACTTAAACATCATTGTTGATCTTAGGATTAGGTCAAATTCATCAAATATTTGCATCATTTTGTTTCCTCCTTTTAATATCCCTTGCAATTATGATTTTAGTTTTCTGATTTCTTAACCTAAGAGTTTTGTAATGCCTACCCCTAGTTGTCTTTTCTATTGGATTGCTGGATTCTTTTAGGCCTATTTTCTAATTATGTTTTATGATTAGTGGTACTTGGTTACTGGGTTTGATTATATGTTATTTCATACTTAGTTGATTTATGTGATGAGTTACATAGTTATTTCATGTACTGTTGTTTATCCTTTCAATGATGATGATATGTATGTTCATTTAGTGATTTTTTAATCTCATGATGATTAGCTAGATGAATGATTTATATGAAATTCTATGGATACTTATCCCATACTTGGATGTGTATGGTGTACTTGTATGTTTTATTTTATGCATGACATTTTTGATGTAGTTGAGGGAGGGAGTCATAGTCACCTTCTAGTCGGGATCTACATGATGCACCACTCCCCACTAATACCTGTTTAGTTTAGATTATATGAGTATGTACATGTATGGATTCTATGCAAATTGTAGGTACTAGGTATAGACTTCCCTAAATTGCCAGGATGAGCATACCCTATCTTAGTATCTCAATGGTAAAAGAGGGGAGATAATTCTTGAGTCTAAATCCTAAACCTAAGCCAATTCTCCTAGAAAGCAGGACAAGCATCTAAGTGGTTTACCTATCCAAATTCATCAAGTGATGTGAATTCATGATTTTGACCTTGGAGTTTGATTATGTTATTATTTTCAGTTGAGTTGTTATATTTAGTCTTGTGGGTCTATAATGATTTCTAGTTATAATTGAATCAAATTAAAAGATAATTTAATGAAATTTTTATAAAGAATAATCAATATTTAGTTATATTCCATTAATTGAGAAAATAAATAAAAGGATTAAATTTAAAGATTTAATTAAGGTTCTGATTTTGGCATATTTATATTTATTTAATGTAATAATAATTATTTAGGAGTTTTATTTCAATAATAAACTCTAAATAATGTTATTAGTTAAATTAATAAATATATTATTAAAAATATCTTAAGATTTAATAAAAGAGAAAAAGGAATTGATTAATAAAGATTATTTTAATTAAACTATAAAAGTGTGTGCATACAATTAACATTACTAAATAATAAAGGAATAAATGTGTTTTGCATGATTACACAAGCAAAGCCCTAATTTGGGGAAGAAGTCTTCATTAGGAAATTAGAGTTCATTTCTCGAGAACTGAGGTTCAGAGGAGCCAATTTCTAAGAAGAGGGTTTTCAAAAGAAAAAGAATTCACTTGTGAGCTCTGTGTATCCATTGTTTGGCATCAGATATAGATAAGATCTTGTGGATTTTGCATAGTAGATTTGTCCTTTGAAATTTTTGTCTTCTTTGTGTCTTCTTGTTGTGATGTGGAGCCTAATCAAACTCAAGGATTTATTCGACGCAATTTTCTCGACATATTATTTCTATGAGGCTTTGGGGGCAGTGCCCCTAAGATAGGGTCAAGGGGCAACACCCCAAGTACCTCCCTATCATAGTACATGATGGGGTGGTTTTCGGAGGTAGCGCCCCCGAAGCCAAAAATGACCTTATGTTGTAAAAGGCATCGACTACTATTTTTCCTAATGGACAACTTATTCTAGCCCTAATTTTTAAGTGGTAAAAGCTTGTATAAAAAGGCTTAGGGTTAGGGATTTCATAATATAATGGTGATATTGTATTGTAGCTTCTTGCAGTGTTATTGAGCTGTAAGGGATTGCGGATTGTAATCACTAGATAATAATAATATTGGACTTGTTGTTGGTGGACATAGCCTGGGGATTGGGTGAACCACATTAAATCATGGTGTCTTGTGTTTTCTTTTGTGTGATCTATTATTTTCTAGTACTGGTTATATTTGCATGTAACTATTATTTATTTCTAAGGCTAATCCTAACAATTCTTATGAATTTGTTTTCAAAATTCCAATTGGGTTGAAACCCTTGTTGCAAATTTCATTGTTCCTTTTTGTGAAATCATCTATATATGAATTAAGAATTAGAAACCCGCATTTTGTAAATTTTTAGCAAGTTTTCAATTTGAGAAAGTTTTTGTTTTTAGTAGGCTTCCATTTTTGGAAAGTTTATGTTTTTAACAGGTTTTTATTTATAGAAAATTTCCATTTTAGCAAGTTTATATTTTTAGCACGTTTCTTTTTTTAGAAAGTTATGTTTTTAGAAGGTTTCCATTTTTGGAAAGTTTCCATTTTACGTAGGTTTCCATTTTTGGAAAGTTTCTATTTTTAGCAAGTTTAATTTTTGAATTTTTTTCATTTTTAATAGGTTTCCATTTTTCGTTACTTTCCATTTGTAGCAGGTTTTTATTTTGGGAAAATTTCCATTTGTGGCAAGTTTCTATTTCAGGAAAATTTCCATTTGTAGCAAGTTTTTCTTTCAAGAAAGTTTCCATTAATAAATATAAAATTATTTTGGTAATAATTGATTATTATTATTATTAATTTTAATAAGTATTATTAAAAATTTTAATTTAATTATTTGAAAATTTGATTTATTACTTTATTATTTAAATATAATTTTAAAGTAAATTGAAAATAAATAAAAATTGGGAGAATTAATGTTTTTTATAAGATTGGATGTGTTTATATGGTTTAGATATATGAAAATGATTTGTAATACCAGGGAAATTTTATTATTCGAAAAGCTTAATGTTGTGATGTGGAGCCTAATCAAACTTGGAGGTTTATTTAGTGTAGTTTTCTCCCATATTATTTCCATAGGGGTTGCACTGCAGCACCCCCAAGATGGGGTCAAGGGGTAGCACCCCTTCAGGGCATTGGGGTAACGCCCCTAGTGCACTCCCTATCATAGTATAGGGTGGGATTGAGCATGAGGTTTTTTTGGGGGTAGTGTCCTTGAAGCCAAAAGTGACCTTATATTATAAAAGGCATTGGCTACTATTTTTCTATTATTCTAGCCCTAATTCTGTAAGCAGAAAAAAGCTTGTATAAAAAGGCTTAGGGTTAGGGATTTTCATATTGTGTGTGATGCAAAAATTGGTTCTTGCGATGGTATTGAGCTATAAGGGATTACAGATTGTAATCAAGTTGTAATCACTGGATAATAGTAATATTGGACTTGTTGTTGGTGGATGTAGCCCAAAGATTGGGTGAACCACGTTAAATCTTGGCATCTTGTGTTCTCTTATATGTGATCTATTATTTTTTAATATTAGTTATATTTTCATGTAATTGTTATTTTTGTCTAAGGTTAATTTCAACAAGTGGTATCAAAGCCAGAAGGTTGTCATTTTTTTTTTTAGCCAGACTGTTGTCAATTTTTTTTAGCCAGACCATCATTTTTTTTTTAGAGATCCTCTGCAACAACAAGGTCTCATGGTTGAGTGGGAGTTTCATGGTTGAGTGGGAGCGATGAAAGACGAGGGTAAGCTAAGGGTTGACAAATTTAATGGCCAGAACTTTTAGTTATGGAAGATGCAAATGGAGGACTATCTTTATCAGAAGGATTTAT
This sequence comes from Cupressus sempervirens, assembly GCA_028749045.1. Taxonomy (NCBI): domain Eukaryota; kingdom Viridiplantae; phylum Streptophyta; class Pinopsida; order Cupressales; family Cupressaceae; genus Cupressus; species Cupressus sempervirens. The sequence goes on from CM053792.1 coordinate 601,062,727, forward strand.
GGAAGCCATTGGAAGGAAAAACTAAAAACTAGGGAACTATGACAAATGAATAATGGGAGATTTTGGACAAAAAGACACTTAGAATCATTTAGTTATGCCTAGAACCATTGGTGACATTTAACATTACAAAATCGAAGACAGTGGAAGAGTTGATGGAAACCCTAGCAAAATGGTATGAAAAGCCCTCCACTTCAAATAAGGTATTTCTCATGAAGTGTTTATTTAATATGAAAATGGAAAAAGGTGGATTTGTTGTGGATCATTTAAATAAATTTAATACTATTACTAGCCAGTTATCTTTTATGGGTATTAATTTTGATGAAGAAATTAGGGCTATCTTGATTTTGCGTTATTTTCCTGAAAGTTGAAATGGCCTTGTAATGGCTATAAGTAATTATGTTTCTAGATCTAATAAACTAAAATATGATGATGTGATCAGTATTATTTTAAGTGAGGAAACTCATAAGAAAACCTCAAGTGGATCTACACTAGGAAGTGCTTTGAATGCACAAATCAAAGGTAGAATGACTAAGAGAGGCATTAATTCTGAAAATCATGGGAAATCAAGAGGGAAGTCAAAGAGGAAGAGGTCTCAATCTATAGGACCCAGAGATTGTTGGTACTGTGGTAAAATAGGGCATAAGAATAATGATTGTTGGACTCAAATGAACAATGAAGGGGATAAACTAGAAGGGAACAAGGAGGTAAATGTGGTAAGTAACAAATACGAAGAAGATGCTTTGCTTTTGTCGTTAGAAAGTATTGATGATTCATGGGTTTTAAATTCTGGTGCTTCATTTCATGCTACACCTCATACAGTTTATTTTATTGATTATGTCCAAGGGGATTTTAGATTTTTTTATTTGGGGGATAATGAACCTTGTCAAATTGTTGGAAAGGGAAAAGTTAAGATTAAGTTATAGAATAGGAATCATTGGCTACTACATGAGCTAATACATGTTTCAAGACTGAATAGGAATTTAATTATAGTAGGGAAACTTGGTGATGAGGGTTGTGTAGTTACTTTTAATGATAAAGATTGGAAGGTTTCAAAATGTTCCCTTGTAGTAGTAAAAGGTGTGAAATTAGGCACCTTATGTCTTTGTACCGGTCATATTGTTCCTTCTACTTTGATTATTTTAGAGAAACATGAATGTTCAGGAATAGTTGTTGCAGTTGAGTAGGGAGAACAGATAGTTGTTGTAGATTTTGATATAGCATTATGGCACAATAGAATTGGGAACATGAGTGAGAAAGGTATGAAAGTACTTCATTCAAAGGAAGTTTTACTAGGTCTGAAATGTGTTAATATGGATTTCTATGAAAGTTGTGTATGGAAAACAAAAGAGGGTGAGTTTTGTGAAGACTGGGAAGGAAAAGAAAAGTGAGAGATTAGAGCTTGTGCATACAGATGTATGGGGACCATCTCAGGTATCTTCCCTTGGAGGCTCTCATTATTATATTACATTTATTGATGATGCAACTAGAAAAGTATGGGTTTATTTCCTTCGAGAAAAATCTAAAGTATTTCAAACTTTTAAGAAATGGAAATGCTTGGTTCAAAATGAAACTAGAAAGAAATTAAAATGTCTCAGATCTAATAATGATGGTGAGTATTGCAGTCATGAATTTGAATATTATTGCTTTGATAATGGTATTCATAGACATAAAAATATTCCAAGGACTCCACAAGAAAATGGAGTGGTTGAATGCATGAATAGGAATATAATGAAGCATGCAAGAAGCATGAGGTTGGATGCAGGGTTGCCCTTAAACATGTGGGCATAGGATATCAATACTTTTATATATTTTATTAATAGAGGTCCCTCTACTCCTTTGGGTTGTGGTATTCTAGAGGAAGCATGGACTAGTAAGAAGGTGAGTTATTCTTTTCTCAAAGCTTTTAGTTGTGAAGCATTTGCTTATATAGATTCTAAAAATAGAACCAAGTTGGAAGCTAAGTCAAAGAAATGTGTATTTGTTGGATATGGCATTGATGAATTTGGCTATAGGCTTTGGGATTTTAAAAATCATAAAATTGTAAGAAGTAGGGATGTCATATTCAATGAGAAAGTGTTGTACAAAGATCTGTTGTAGCAACATGAGAAGAAAGAAGATGATTACGTAGTGCTAGATGATACTCCAAAAATTGATGTTCTAGTAATTCCTTATGATTTGCAACAACCGCAACAACAAATACCACACACCCCAATGAATGTTAGATGGTCAACAAGGCTAAGTAGACCTCTAGAAAGATTTTCTCCTTCCTTGTATTCTATTTTACTTACTGATGCTAGTGAACCTGAATGTTATGATGAAGTTGTGCAAGTGGATACAAAGATTTAGTGGGAATCTGCAATGAAAGATGAAATAGACTCTTTGTTGAAAAATAAGACATGATATTTATACAAGTTTTTATAGAATAAATGGGTTTATAGGTTAAAAGAAGAGTATGGAGGTAAGAAAATATTTAAAGCCAGGTTAGTTGTAAAAGGATTTGCACAGACAAAAGACATTGATTTTGATGAGATGTTCTCTCTTATTGTTAAAATGACTTCCATTTGCACTATTTTAAGTATTGTGGCTATTGAAAATTTGTATTTGGAGTAGCTTGATGTTAAAATGACCTTCCTTCATGGTTATTTGGATGAAGAGATATATATGGAACAATGACAGGGATATGAGGTCAAAGGTAAGAAGAACTTAGTGTGCAGATTCAAGAAAAGTTTGTATGGCTTGAGGCAAGCACCTTAGCAATGGTATCTAAAATTTGACAGGTTTATACATGAGCATGGATAAAATAGGTTTCAATCATATCATTATGTTTATTTTAAGAGGTTGGATTATGAAAACTACATTATTTTATGTTTATATGTTGATGATATGCTTATAGTTGGGTCTAACATGGATCACATTAAGGGGTTAAAGGAATAGTTAGCACATTCATTTGCTATGAAGGATTTGGGGGAAGCAAAACAAATCATTATTATTAAAATTTGTAGAGATAGGAAGAACAAGAAATTGATTTTATCTTAGGTTGATTATATTGATAAGGTGTTGCAACATTTCTCTATGGAGAATGCTAAAGCTACCAGCACACCTTTACCTGGTCATTTGAAGTTGACTAAGGAGATGTGTACCAAGACAAAACAAGAAGAGGACAAGATGTATAAGGTACCTCATGCTTAATCTATAGGAAGCTTGATGTATGCTATGGTATGTACTAGGCCAGATATTGCAAATGTAGTGGGAGTTATTAGCAGGTATATGAGTCATCCAGGAGTTAAGCATTGGAATGCAGTCAAATGGATTCTCATATATTTGAGAGGTTTGAGGCTCTACTATTGATTTACAAGGCTATGTTGACTCAAATTTGGCTAGGGTTATTGATATCAGGTATAGTACTACAAGTTATGTATTTACTATTGGTGGGGTCCTAGTGAGCTAGGTTTCTAGGTTACAAAAGGTTAATACTTTATCCACTACAAAGGCAGAGTATGTTGTTGCTATAGAGGTAGCCAAGGAGATGATATGGCTTTAGTTCTTCATAATATAGTTGGGACATATTTAGAAGGATAATTATTTTTTTATAGATAGTCAAAGTGTCATTCATCTTGCAAAGAATTCAGCTCTACATTCAAAGATAAAACACATACAGTTGTGGTACCATTTCTTTAGGTCAGTTTTGGATGATGGGCAATTGAAATTGGAGAAGATACATACAAATGACAATCCAATAGATATGTTTACCAAGGTAGTAACAAGGGAGAAGTTGAACTCCTCTTCATCTTTGGTTGGTTTTCTAGACTGAACAAAATAAAAGAACAGTAGGGTCTAGGGTGGTTTGATATTCCAATGGGAGCTACCAGTTTAGTAGTGCTATAATCAATCTTCAAGTGGGAGGTTATTGTTGTAGAGCGTGATTAGTCTCCAAGTGATATTTTGTTGTGATGTGGAGCCTAATTAGACTTGGAGGTTTATTTAACACGATTTTATCCCCATATTATTTCCATGAGTATTTGGGGGTAGCACCCCTACGGAGTCCTAGGGCAGCGCCTTAGGTGTGCTCACTGTCATAGTATAGGGTGGGGTCGAGGGGCAATGCCCCCATGGGTTTTTTTTGGGGACAATGCCTCTGAAGCCAAAAATGACCTTATATTGTAAAAGGTGTTGGCTACTATTTTTCTATTATTCTACCCCTAATTTTGTAAGTAGCAAAAAGCTTGTATAAAAAGGCTTAGGGTTACGAATTTTTATATTTTGTATGATGCAAAAATTGGTTCTTGTAGTGGTATTGAGTTGTAAGGGATTACAGGTTGTAGTCAAGATGTAATCACTGGATAATGATAATATTGGACTTGTTGTTGGCAGATGTAGCCTAGGGATCAGGTGAGCCACGTTAAATCTTGGTGTCTTGTGTTCTCTTATATGCAATCAATTATTTTTTGATATTGGTTATATTTGCATGTAATTTTTATTTCTATCTGAGGTTAATCCTAACACTTAGTAATTATAATACTTTGTGAAGACAAAAATTGGAACCCTAGTTGTATATTGAATCTTGTGTTCTTTTTTGAAAATCTTTAGTAAAAAATTTAACTTTAGTGTTTTCAAAACTAAATGAGTTATAAAAGTTGCATTGTTTTGTGCCTTATATGATGTGTGGTTTATTGTTGTGTGTTTTAGGTTTGACTTAGTACTTTGACCAAACCAAGATGTTTACCAAAGGCTTGGGGGTTTTATTCTATGATGATGTTATGTATATGATCTTTTATACCTAACCATGGTAATCTATCACATGTTATCTGATGAGATTTGATTTGTTTTTTGTTAATGCTTTCCAGTTGCTTGTATAGAACTAAGGTAAATGGTGTGACTTTTCTAGTGTAACCTTCAATTTTTTGATCAATTGTTCTTTGATGCTTTCCAATTGCTTGTATAAGACTGAGGTGATTATTGTGTTTTATATTTTGGTGCTTTCCATTTTCTTGTATCGGACTGAGGTGATATTACGATTTATCTATAGGTGCTTTCTAGTTGCTTGTAAGAGACTAGGGTGAAATCTATGATTTTATGAGTTGTACTTTTATGAGCCTAGGGTAGGTAATCTATCTGTACATTGGGAAGTGGCTTGCAATGGAGGTCAAAGCCTAGAATGGTTGCCTAGGTAACCCATTGTAATTTGTTTTAATAAGTGATAACATTTCATTTAATGGTTTTAAAATGAATTAAAAAGAGTTAGTGTTTGTTCCTTGACCATGTGTCAAGTGCTAGTACTAGCTAGGATGAGAGTAGAGAGGATTCTTGGTTGTGACCTTGCTTCATTAGTATGCCTCATCTATACAAAAGGATATTGGTGCCACATAGAGACACTAGGGGGAAAATTCCAAAGAAGCTACCAGGGTAACCTTAGTGTTGGCTCATGTGATGACACTTGCCCACTTACATAGTAGATTTCCTACATGTCTTGTTGCCTCTAGGATTAGATGATACTTGTGTTCTTGGTACTCTTTGACATAGTTTTCTTTTAGGTCATGTTTCCTTGACCTAGATGTTGGTTATGACTTGTGTTTTGATATCTGTATCAGACTTGATTTTATCTCCTCAACATTATGGGAGTGGGCCATTTAGCTTCCATGAGGTCGGGTGCTAGTGCTTTTTACTTTTACCATTGAGATCTGACAGTTCAATGTCATTGTTGGAGTTCTATATTCTTTATTACCTTTCATTATGTTCTTGTGTACTATAATGGATGGTTATACTCTTTTGTATTGTATTTTATTTCATAAATCTTACGAGATGATGTAATCTATTTTATGATGTATATTCTTTCAGCCTTTCATGCCATGTGACTTGTACAATGGATGATTGTGCATTTTGATTATTTCCAAGTGGCATTCAACATAATTGTATATTATTTAAATAGATTCGTACTTGTAGCTATTATTTAATGTGGATTTTATATATATTGGTTTTAGTATTAATTAAATTTAAATGTGATTCAATATCTTGGGACCCTTAAGAGATGTCATATAGTTATGTGTTGCTTATGTATGTGTGTATGTCAATTGTTTCCACTATATTATATCTATTGTTGTTAAATTGTTATCTTAAAAAAAAAATGTTTGACAAACTTAGTGTAATTTTAGGTTAATTTATTTTGGGTTCCCTAGTAGGGCATTATAAATTTCATCAAACACTTTTCACACAAGGGATATATTACAAATCTAAACAATGAAGATGCGAATGTTTTTGTATTTTTTTGAAACATATAAGACTAGTTACAAATGAGAAAAAATCCATCTACACCAATAAGACATTAGGGAAACAAATCCTAATGTAAAACTTTGATATAAATCATATTACAAGTGATTTCTAAATTCTTAAACATGCCCTAAGATATTCAAATCTATCATCCATGCAATGCAAAATGAAATGGATAGAAACCTCAAAATTGCTCAAGAAATATGGATTTTACATTTAGCAAGGCACTGTAGCAGCGGTGACACTGTAACAATATCTAAATAATTCCTCTAATGTACTCTGCAATCTAGCCCTAGGTTGAAAATTTGGCACAATGAAAATATCAATTTGTCTTCTCCAATAGTTGCAACCCTTCGAAAGATCTTTCACCAATATGCTTAAATAGAACACCTGTATGATGTCCTCCAATACCAAATTCACTAGGTATTTCACCAGCTCAAATGAAGGCACACAAAAGAACTATGTTCTCCAGTAGAAAATTTTGAAACCCTTGCTTAGAGCTCAAAAAAATAAAATAATGGATGCCTAGAAATGAAGCTCTTGCCTCTATTTATTCTTTTCCTTCACCCTTCTAGAAGGAAATAAAATATTATTTAATTGCTCTCTCTAGTAGCTTCCCCCTTTCCAATACAATAATTAGTTGTGCTTCTAGAAAATTAAATTAATTAAATATAAAGTCACCTTTAGATTTATTTATTTATTTAATGACTTTAATTTAATTTATTTCTCCTTATTTCTCCACTTAGCCTTTGGAGAATGAAAGGCTAAGAACTCCATCGAGGGTCTAAAAGATGGGGGACATTATAGTCCACCCTCACTTAAATTGATTGTCCTCAAGCAACTTCAATTCAAGGTGTTGCAAAATATCCTCATTCTCCCATGTCACATCATCTACCAGCAAGTCCTTCCATGCCACTAGATACTCCCTTATAGTAGGTAGCCTCAAGTTCCTTTCCCTAAAACCAATGATAACCTTTGGTGCCAATACCAATCTTCCCTCATCATCCAAGGATGGAAGCACTATGGAAGGAACAATATGGCATCCTAATGCATTTTTGAGATGTGACACATGAAAAACATTATGGACTCTACTCTCTATCAGAAAATTCAACTTGTAAGACACCTCTCCAACTCTCCTGATCACCATAAAAGGCCCATAATAATGTGGCTCAAGTTTCTCAAAACCACTTTTTTGAGAGTGGACTGGTGGTAAGGGTGCAACATCAAATATATTATATCACCTACCTCAAAAGCTCACTCAATCCTCTTCTGATCAGCATATTGCTTCTACTGATTATGTGCCTTAGTGATATTCTCCTTAAGAGCCTTTACAATGTCCTGTCTCTCTTGTAATAAGTCTCTAGCATTGGGAACTCTAATATTTGATAGCAAAAAATCCATGAAAATAGGTGCCTCACATCCATATAATTCCATAAATGGTGACATTTGGATAGACATGTGATAAGTGGAATTATAAGAATACTCACATAGATATATCTAGCTTAACCCAAGCCTTCTACTTCCCTGCTTTGTAATTCCTGAGATATCCCTCCACCCATTTTTTCACTATCTCTTTCTAACCATCTTTCTGGGGGTGGTGGTTAGTACTTGGTGTGAGCTTTGTCTAGCACAATCTAAACAACTCCTACCAAAAATGACTCCTAAAATTTGTGTCCCTATCACTAATAATGCTCTGAGGTAAACCATGCAACTTGAATACCTCTATAAAGAATAAATCTTCCACCTATATAGCAGTGTATGTAGTAGCAATCAGGAAGAAGTAATCAAAATTCATAAGTTGATCAACAACAACATATATATAATCTTTTCCATAAGCTATTGCTAGTCCTATAATGAAGACCATGGATAAACACTCCCACTTCCTACCAGGAATTAGAAGTTGTTGAAGTAAGTCATTTAGATAAGAGTGCTCCTATTTATTCTTCTTGGAAGTAGGACACTCTCTAACATACTGCAACACCTCAGCTTTGAGCCCTTTCCAAGAAAAAATGCTCACAAATCTATCGATAGGTTTTGTAAAAACTTGGATGTCCTACCATAAGCGAGTCATGATAAACTCTCAACACCATCATCCTCGCCTCTTACCTAGGCACCAAATAAATGAACCCTTTGTAAATGATGAGCTCATTCACAAGGGTGAAATCACTATTTTGGACCAATCAATTTATGAATCTTGATTCCCATGTATCCTTTGCATACTCTACAAGGATCAAATGTCTCCAAACCTCAAATATATCTATCATCAAGCTCAAGTGTGGTTTTCTTGATAAGGCATCTACTACTGCATTTTGTGTCCCCTTGAAATAGGTAATATCACAATCATGTGCCTATAATTTTCTTACCCATTTTTTTGCTTGTCATTAAGGTCTCACTGCCCTAGAAAATGTTTTAGGCTATTGTGGTCATCTTTTATGTTGAATTTTCTACCCACTAAATATTGTTTGAATTTATCCAAACTATGCATTATGGCCAACATTTCCTTATCATAAATGTTGAAGCTCCTCTCAAACCCCCTGAGATTCCTACTCTCATAAGAAATTGAGTTCTTGTCTTGCATAAGCACCACTCCAACACCTTCGCCAGATGCATTACAATGCAACTCAAAAGGTTTTCTGAAATTTGGTAATGCTAGCACTAGAGAAGAAGTCATCAACTCCTTGAATTTATCAAAATATTGTTGTGCCTCAAGAGTCCATAAGAAAGCCCCTATTCTCATCAAGTATGTCAAGGGTGTTTCATGCCTAGAATATCCACTAACAAACCTCCTATAGAACCCACACAACCCCAAGAATCATCTCAACTATGTCAGGTTCATTGGAGTAGGCTACTCAATAATAGCATGAATCTTTTCAAGATCCATGCATACTCCTTGAGCACTGATAATGTGACCCAGATATAATAACTCTAATAATCCCAAATCACATTTAGACTCCTTTGCATATAAAGACTCCCAGCTTAGAATGCTCAACCCAGTGTCTAAGTGTCTCACATGCTCATCCCATGTCCTACTATACACTAGGATGTCATCAAAGAAGACTAACACAAATTTCCTCAATTGATGCTAAAAGACCCCATTCATTATGGACTAAAAAGTAGCTACAGGATTAGTTAGCCCAAATGGCATAACTACAAACTTAAAATGGCCGCAATGACACCTAAATGTCATATTCTCTATATCATACTCTTTGACTCATATCTGATGATAACCTGATCTCAAATCAATTTTGGAGAAGAAACATGCTCCATATAGCTCACTAATAACTCATCAATCTGTGGGATGGGGTACCTTTTTTTAATAGTCTTCATGTTCAAGACCCTATAATATATGCATATCCTAAGAGTTTCATCCTTCTTCACCAAAACCATAGAAGAAGCAAAAGGAAACCTACTTGGTCTAATGTGCCCCATAGCAAGTAGTTCCTTGATGGTTTTCTCAATCTCATCGTTCAATCTCTTTGGATGCTTATAGGGGTTGATCATGATGGATTTGACACCCTCCTCTAACTCAATAATATGCTCAATACCTCTATCTAGAGTTCTGCCTAGAGTTATTTCACTGAAAACCTTGTAGTGCTTGATTCTTAGTTCATGTATGTCTAGGTGATATTTTGATATTTTTTCTCCCCCTGTGACGGCATTAAAGTGCAGCGAGCTGCTCATTCAACTTGGTCATGTCTCAAAAAATTCTCCATGTGTTTGCAAGAAATCACCCTAAACCCAGTGTCACAAATGGCCTTAAGTATATGGGTCTTCCCATCTGAATGAAACTTCATCTTCATATCTCTCAAATTGAGAGTGAACTCCCCAATATGTAACCAAGTTGTACCCAAAACCAAATTTGTATCACCCATGTTAACGACATAAAAAATTTCTTTGACATCAAAGTTGTTGATTTTTAGGGGCACACCTATAATCTTCCTATCACATTTGAGGATGTAGCCATCAACTAGCCTCACTCACAGACCCTCAAACTACTTTTTCTGAATCCCATGCCTTTCAATCAACCTAGAAACAATAAAATTGTATCACCTATACCAAGCAAAGTGATAACTCATTAACCAGCCAATACCCCTCTCATCCTAAATGATCCCTCTTGTTGTACACTAGTGAGATGGGCCTCCTTAAGTCTTCCCTCAATCTTCTCATCACCTGTAGCCATTTTGTTCAACTTTTCATCATCTATGTCTCCTTTTTCTTTAATTGATTCCTCATTTTCAGATTGCTGGTCCAAATTTTCAGAATTAGAATCCTCATAATAAGCCCACATAACTTTGTTTTCTTTCCCCTTTGGCCTCAAAGGAAAATCATGGTTCATGTCATAGGGTCCTTTGCAATAAAAATGAATTTTTTTCTTCCTTAAATTATTCAATGTCTCTCTATCCAGAGGAGCAATGATTTATCTTTATTTTCAGCCTTTGATTCATTCATCTTAGGTTTCTTGAACAATGGTTTGTTGTCTTTGCTAGATGATGCACCCTTTGACTGGAATTTATTCACTAGGGTTTCTTGTTCCATACTTCTAACCTTCATAATCACTTCTTGAAAATTGAATGGATCAAAGGCTTTTACCAAACCCTTTAGTGGTTTGGATAATCCTTCAATGAACAAAACAACCAATCTCCTATTTGAGATATTTGGCACCATAACAAATAGCCTCTGAAATTCATTAATGAAATATTCCAATCTGCCTGTTTGTCTCAATTGTCCCAACTCCCTAAAGTAGACTTCTTGATCCTTCTTATCAAACCAATCTACCAACCTATCCACAAAGTCTTGATATGAAGTCACTTGGTTGTGTTGAAGGGTAACCATCTCATGGTACCACCAATCATGTGCAACTCCCTCTAAATGTAGTGTGGCATATTTTATTGCCTCCACTTCTATCATAGGTCTTAGTTCTAAGAATGTATCAAGCTTGTGAATACAAGCATGCATTGTCATTTTTCCACTACAATCAAGCATAGTCAATGAAAGCTTCCCTGTAGTGCACTTTAGTTCATTATCCTTGCCACTAGGTCTTCTATCCTATCTTGTTACCTTGTAATGCTCTCTCCTAGGGTTAACAAACCATTTAAATGTCATCCTCCCTTACACCTTTGGAGATAATAAATCCCATTCATCATTCACAGCCATGAGGATATCTATGAATGTCTCCTCTCTTGCTTCTTTTGTAGGTGTTATCTTAGGCTCATCCCTAATGAAGGTAGGACAAGTAGGCTATCTATTGTCCTAAAGTGTGTCCTATGAGGTCTAGGAGACCCACTGCACTCTTGTTATCCCCTTGCTCCTGATTTTTTCTTTCATGTAGGTTCATGCACTAAATCATGGTGGTGAGTGCCTGCAAAGCCTAAGCCATCTGCTCCTATCTTGTAACCATTGCTCTAAAAAAATTCCTTGTTTCCTAATCCTCATTCCTATTATCTCTTAGTGGGCTACCCTCTTTCCTATCACCCACAATATCTAGATCCCTATCAAATTCTTGTTCCCTATCAAACAAAGCTCACCTATGAGTGTAAAATGTGTGAGAGCCAACCCTAGGTTATGACATGTAATTGCCAAACCCTCAAGATGGCAAGATTTAGCTATGATACCAATGTAATATTACTTGCAATTTTTATTTTAGTTTTCTAATTTCTTAACTTAAGAATTCTATCAAACACTTTGTACACAAGGGATATATTGCAAATCTAAAATTTGACTTCTTTCTACATGCCAAATTTTTAATAAATATGCTTGCAAAGAACTCCAAAATATATAAAATGAAGATGCAAATTTTTTTGTATTTTTTTGAAACATATAATATGGGTTACAAATGAGAAAATATACATCTACATCAAAAAGACATTATGGAAAAAAATTCTAATGTAAAACTCTGATATAAATCAGATTACAAATGATTTCTAAATTCTTAAACATGTCCTAAGATATTCAAATCTATCCTCCATGAAATGCAAAATGAAATGGATAGGAACCTAGAAACCGCTCAAGAAATCCAAATTTTACATATAGTGAGCCACTGTAGCAATGGTAACACTGTAACAATATCTAACTTATTCCTCCAATTGTACTCCACAATCTAGCCCTAGGCCACAAATTGGGCACAATGAAAAGATTGATTTGTCTTCTCTAATAGCTGCAACCCTTCATAAGATATTTCACCAATATGCTCAAATAGAACACCTGTATGATGTCCTCCCAATACTAAATTCACTAGGTATTTCACCAGCTCAAATGGAGGCACACAAAAGAACTTGTTCTCTAGTGGAAAATGTTGAAACCCTTGCTCAAAGCTCAAAGAAATCAAATAAGCAAATAATAGATGCCTAACAATGAAGCTCTCACCTTTATTTATTCTTTTCATTCACCCTTATAGAAGGAAATAAAATATTATTTAATTGCACTCTCTAGAAGCTTCCCCCTTCCAATATAATAATTAGTTGTGCTTCTAGAAAATGCACTTTCTAGAATCTCCCCCATTTCCAATACAATGATTAGTTGTGCTTCTAGAAAATTAAAATAATTATATATAAAGTCACCTCTAGATTTATTTATTTATTTATTTATTTATTAACTTTAATTTAATTTATTTCTCCACTTAGCATTTAGAGAATGAAAGGCTAAGAACTCCATTGAGGGTCTAAAAGATGGGGGATATTACATTCCTTCTTCTAGATACTTCTCAAAACTTCTCTATGAATCCATGCCTAGGAATGCTCAAACATAGTTTATCTTGCATTAAATACTCCATCTAATCAATACTTATCCTTCACACACTTTGACCAATCTAAAAATTCAACTGTGTGGGTTGGGAATCTGGATTCCTTCACAAACTATAAAATGCTAACACTTGGTCAATACTATGTTCCTCGGTCTTAGTCATCACTAGACAGCTCAGTCAATTCTAACTATTTTACTCAACATACTCTATCTTCTCTTGATCTAACTTTTCAAATACTCAGTCTTTATTGATGCTTAGTTGACATTATATTTCCTCAACTTTTATTGTTCACTCATTCAACAGTAGCACAATTGAACTTCAACTATAAGTTCCTTAATCTTTTTCTCTATTGCTCAGTTTAGCCTATGCATTTGATCTTCCATTAATCATCTCTTCTAGGATTCAATTCAACTATCTTTTCTATTTAGTGTACTAATTAAAAACACATTATCTTGCCAATGTGCCAACTAATCAAGTGCCCATTGTAGTTCCACATAACTCAACCTTTCCACTAGGTCTTCTTCTTATCTCTTCTTCTCAAATCCTCTTCATCAATCAAATGATATGACACTCTACTTAGGTAGAAATTGTCTCACTGGTAAATTTTGACATCAATGTCAACATAACAATTGTTTCAATTGTGGTTTCCAACAATCTCCCTCTTTGGCATTGATGGAAACACCTCTAGTTACCATACAACCCAAAAAGTCATTTGAGTATCCACTTGATTTGCATTACCATTAAACTCCCTCTATGTTTAGTTGTATTCTGATTTTCATCTCATGATCCAACAATTTTTGTAATTTTGTATTTAGTTTCATTCTTATTCTCATCTCTACATCTCTAATATAACACCAATTGTAGAAACAATTATAACAACTCCCTCTATCATATTAGAACATGATATTTCTTTCTTTCTTGCTCATACACTCCATCTTTCATGTATAACTTATCCCTTGTCTCATGCCTCTCATGTAGTAACTACATAAACTCTCCCTCTTTGACAAAAATGCCAAAGATGCCTTAATATATCTCATACATCTTTATCATGTAGATAACTCTATGCTAGCTCTCTAAACTAGATTCTCTCTTTCTCTCTCATCTTGACTATGATTGATTCAACATCTTGTGTTTAGCTCTTCATAGATTTAGGTAGCTATTAAAGTGTGACCTCTTACATCAATTTATAAGATATTCTAGTTAAAACATTTGATGCAATGCTCCATCTCTAGCTTGGGTAGCCTCAGTTATGGGAATCACCCCTAATTTATCTCTTAGATATTTATGAGCTTCCTTAGCTAAATCTTTTTTGAAAATATCAACTATCTTCTCCTTTGCATTCACATACTCCAATCTTACTTCTTTGTCTTGTACCAACTCTCTCAAGTAATGATACTTGCTAGCAATGTGTTTGGTCTTGGTGTACATCACAGGATTCTTTGATATGTTTATAGCACTTGTGTTATCACAGAATATGACAATATGTTTAGTGATCTCTTCCTTTATTCCTTTCAACAATTGCTTGATCCATACTTGTTAAAGTTAATTATCATAGCTACATATTCAACTTCTTCTATAGATTGAGAGATACAATTTTATTTCTTCCTTGTCCATGAAACTAATCTCTTTGCTAGAAAGAAATCTCTACCACTTGTACTCTTTTTGTCATCAACATTTCCAATCCAATTTATATCAATGTACACTTTCAATTAAAACTTATCATTTGTCTTGTAATACAATCCATAGTCCTTTGTTCCTTTTAGGTATCTCAATATCCTTTTTACAACCATCATATGATCATCCTTAGGATTTGCAGAAAAATCCAACAACAATCCCAACAACAACTGAAATATCTGGTCTATTGTGAACAACGTATTGCAAGTTTCCAATCATTGATCTATAAAAGATTTAATTCAGATCAGGAATCATCACTCTTTGAAATTTTATGTCCATTAGCCATTGGTGTACTAACTAGTTTTGAGTATTCCATTCTAAAGGTTTTCAATATCTCTATAATATACTTGGATTGTGTAATGTATTTACCCTTTTCCATTTGATACACTTGCAAACCAACAAAGAATTTGATCTCTGCAAACATAGACATCTCAAACCCTTTCTCCATTTCATTAGAAAATGATTAGCAATGAATTGTGTCCTCCAAATATGATATCATACACAAATATCTTGGCTAATAATATCCCTATTCTAGATTTAGTCTTCAAGTTTAGATTATCATTATCATTTGTCCTTGCAAAACCAATCTACACTAAATATGTGTGCAACCTTTCATACCATGCTTTAGGGGCTTGTTTTAATCCATACAATTATTTATGTAGATTACATACCATATTCCTCTTTCTTGGATCAATAAACCCTTCAAGTTGTTCAATGTAGACTTCTTCTTCTAGAATTATGTTTAAAAATGTAGATTTGACATCCATTTGATACACTTTGAATCCTTTGTAAGTAGCATATGCAAGAAATAATATCACTCTTCTAACCTTTCAACTAGGGCAAATGTCTCCCCACAGTCAATTCCTTCTTCTTGTGCATATCCCCTACAAACTAGTCTTTATTTGTTTCTTATGACTTCACCTTTCTCATTCATCTTGTTTCTAAATGCCCACTTTGTACCAATTATAACAATCTTGTCCTTTGGTCTAGGTCCCAATGTCTAGGTCTTGTTCTTCTCTATTTTCTTAATCTCTCCATTCATGGCTGCAATCCAATCTTCATTCTCAAGTGCATCCTTTTCTGATCTAGGCTCATACTCACACAATAAGCATGTATCACTCCTCAATATTTTTCTTGGCATAACCCTTGAACCTTTATTCCCAATGATTTGATCTGGTGCATGATGTCTTCTTACAAATTTTTCTAGCATAGGTTCAACTCTTCTTTCTTCTTACACTGGTTCATCAGGTTCATCTTCTACAATCACTTCAGGTATTACTTCTTGTATCTTAACTTTTTATTGTTCTTGTTCAACAATCACTTTTTGCTGCTCAACTCCAATTACCTAATGCTCACCAGTCTTCTATTGTGACTCAACATTCACTAGTTACTGCTACTTGACAACTTTCTTTTTAGGCTCAAGTAGGGTACTAGTCTATCCTTTATAGACATATACAAAATTCATGTAATCTTCAGGTTCCTGTTTCCATTCAACTTCATTTTTCTCTACATATTGATCAATTCTAACATTTAAACTTTCTATAACTTTGTTAGTGTTAGAATTCAAATATTGATATGCTTTACCTTTAGTGGAATATCCAAAGAATATGCCTTCATTAATTTTAGCATCAAGTTTTCTATATTTATTGTCTTTAAGTATATAACATTTACTTCCAAATACTTTGAAATACTTCACATTAGGTGCATATTCATACCATAACTCAAAAGGTGTAACATTTGTACCTTTCTTGACTTGTACTTTGTTCAAACTATAAATAGTTGTACTTACAACTTCTGTCCAGTATTTTTGTGAAACATTCTTCCCCATCATCAATGTCCTAGAAAAATCCATGATTGATTTATTTCTCCTTTCAACTATACCATTATGCAAAGGGGTCCTTGGTGTTGACATCTATCTCTTGATTCCTTTATCATTATAGCATATTTTGAATTCCTCATATATATATCCACCCCCTCTATTAGATCTTAGACACTTAAAGATTTTACTTGTTTCCTTTTCAACTCTAGCCAAATACCACTTAAACAATTGAAATGCATCATATTTTTCCATAAGATATATTGTAGTCATGATTCTAGAGTAATCATCAACAAATAGAATAAAGTATTTGTCACCATGGTAGCTTTGAACTCCAATGGGTCCACAATGGTTAGTATGAATCAACTAGACAATATATCATTAGATGAACAGGTCTTGCTTTAGAAACTAGACTTTGTCATCTTACCCAATTGACATTGCTTACACATTATATTATTAGGTTTCTTCAATTTTGATAACCCTCTTAATTTGTTCATCCTACTAATTCTTACCAAATTATCAAAGCTGACATGAGATATCCTCTTATGCAATAACTAGGTGTCTTCATGTTGTGCAAACAAGAATGTATCATCAGATAGGTCTAGGTACAACAAGTTGCCTCTTATTTGTTCTCCACTTCCAATAAGTTCTCCAGAGCTATTGTAGATCTTGTCCTTCTTGTGTTGAAACTCAACTTTGTAACCTAAACTATTCAATTGTAAAACACTCAAAAAATTGTAATTCATTCCTTCAACCCAATAAGAATTATCACATATGATCTTATTAGTCAATCTTATTCATCATTTCCCTTTCACAAGACATGGTGCATCATTACCAAACTTAACACAACTTCCTTTATAATGTTCTAAATTTTAAAACTTAATTTTATCATCAGTCATGTGATGTAAGCAAACACAATCAATTATCCATCTATCACCTTTACTCACATATGAAATAAGTGCACGTCTCATCAAAATCATAATCATCTTTCATTGCAACATAAAAAAATTATTCATCATGACTATCAGAATCACTATCAGTTTCTTCTTCAATAATGTAACAATATTTCTAACCTTTTTCCCTTGTAGTCTCAGTATCATTTGTTGTCTCTTCCATGATTCTCTTCTTACATGGTACTTTCTATCTTTCTTTTCATCCTTATCAGGACATCTTGCAGCAATATGACCACCTTTATTGCATTAAAAACATATTATAAGAATTTTACCTTTGAATTTTCCTTTTCCTCTTGTTAACCTTCTAGTCATTAGTATTTCAAGATCCTCAAGATCATAATTAGATGATTCACTATCACAGTCCTCATACTTTCCTTTCTTCTTCTTAGACTTGTGTAGAACCAATTGTGACTTGAAAGAAAATTCAATAGTAGGGGCAGTAAAATTAGAAAATTTTGACAATTCAAAAGCAACAAGCCTTCTAATTAGATTATCCAAGGTCAGATCATTACCAGGAGTACATCTTGATTCTTCTATTGCAGAAACTCTAACAACATAAATAAGAACTACGGTTCTTAGTACCTTGTTGATCTTAGTTTTATCACTTATTTTTGCTCTAGCTCCTCTAATTACATTTACCACTTCTTTGATTTGACCATAGTATATTGCAATGTTCTCACCTACTTTCATCTTCATATCATCAAACTTGCCTCTCAAGCTTTTTGGCTTAGCTCTTAGTAAATTTTTGTCTTCACCATGGATCTTTTCCAATTTTTCCCACATTTTCTTTATAGTAGTGCATTCCTTTATATCATCAAACTCTGAGTAACTTAGGGTAGATATAATCTCTAATGTTGCATGATTGTGTTCTTTTTTCTCCTTTATCTATTGGGATTTCTGATGGGGACACAACCCAAGAACAGAATGGACACAACAGAAAAGGGAAATTATATTAACTGAGAAAATAAGCTGGTACAAATAGTACAAAGAAAATAAACTTCAGAACATGCCCTAAGGGCTTACAATAGCATAAATCTGGAGAATATTTCTCCTTATAGCACCTCCTCTCAAACTCCACCCTGAACTACCTTTTACAATGCTAGAAATCTCCTTAAATAGACCCCTGAGGGTTAAGGACTAGGAGTACATTCTAGAAAGTGCTAGTAGGCAAGCACCAACGAAATAGAAGGTTCTGCAAGCTACGTTAGAAGTCGGTGCAAATCTAGAAGAATCCAAAAACGGTAGCCGAACTTTCGAGAGGCATAACTTTTGAACCATAGCTCCGATTGACGAACCGTTTACATTTTCAAAAAGCTCTCAAAGTGCTCTATAGCCCTATGGATAGGCTTTTCTCGTCCCCCATTTTTTGACCCTTTTCAAGCTCATTTAATGCCCCAAACCTGACTTTGAAGCATTCTTAGGAGGTCTCCAAAACCCAAAAAACTGTAATAACTTTCAAATCGTGGGGCCTATTGACCTGATTCTTTTTCTAGAATGCTCTAAATCATGATTACATTCATCTGGCCAATTCATACCTTCTAGTTTACCGAAATGATGGCCCAAATACATGCTCCTATTTTTTTGGGATTTTCAAACGCATTGATAGTTGAACTATGAGAGTTGGAACCTTTATTTGAGCCAAATGGGTATCCAAAAATGTAAAGACATGAAATAGAAACTAAGTCTAAGTACATTTTTTTGGGTGACATAGGATTGCCCTTATACCTCTGGATGCTCCTGCATCAATTTCATAGGTGTTGGTACTGCTATGTAGTTATGCTTTTGGTAATATACTAATAAGTCTCCAATTCCAACAATGTGCAACTTTATCAAACTTTTCCATGCAGGGAAGTTCTCCTTGTTTAAATTGGGTACCTCCTTTCTGAACATCTTGATCTTTAGCTTTATGTCCCTTCAAACTTTCCTTGAAAGCTATGCTACCAATTGTTAAAATGATTTTAAGATAACTGGGGGGGATCACTTATGCTAAGGTCCAGATGGTCCAGTTATTCATTAGTCCACTTGGTCTATATATCATCTTAGTAGTAGTATAAACTTGCAGTTCACTATCTCAATAGTAAACCACTTGCAGAATGTAAAACTTTAAACAATAAAATACATCAACTATCATTCATACAAGTATGACACTAGGATTTAACATGAAAAAATAATTTGGGAAAACCACCAATAACATGCTACCAAATTTTCACTCTTCTAGAGTGAGCTTGGTTAAGAGCCAATCCTATTAAAGGTTACAATACACACTATTAGGTGTGACCCTATTAAAGGATTTAATCATCTTATTAGTATTGGCTTGGTTAAAGGGCTTAAGAGCATCTCATTAGAATGTCACCTTGACTAAAGGATATACAAATGACTATTTGGTCAACCTTAATTAAACGCATTTTAATTGATACAATGGTTAGAAAGTAACTTTAGGTTGATCTAATAAATACAACTCACTTTGAAAACATAGATCACAATGTAACTCATCTACTGATCTACTGACTGGCCTTCATTAGTGTAAGACTAGAGAACGAGTAAATTTGCATAATGAAAGCAACCACAAACTTTCAAAGAAATACAAACCAATCTAATCTACCATTGAAGCCATTGAAATGAAAGTGCATAAATAAACATGAAAACCTCATAAATGACACTCCCTTCACATGATGCTCCAATGTTATCCTTTCTTCTCCATAGAGTTGATGTTGGTGTAGCTCCAATTGAAAAGATATACCTACAATTGAAAGCAAGATAATGATATGATAGCAAGATGATATGATAAAGAGAATACTTGGATTGTGGTTAGTCAAAAAAAGTGCATAATGGCTCAATTTATAGAATTTTGAAGCCAAATGCAAGAAATGGAAAGAAAGAATGGAAAAGAGAAAGATGTCATAATTATGTGTGAATTTTGTAAATTTCTATGAAAAAGAGGTGAAATTGGAAAATTATGACTCAATATGACAAATTATGACAATGTGAAAGAATTATGCATAGAAATGTGTAAGAAAAAATGGAAGAAGAAAGTATCAGAAAAATGCATAGAAAGATGTAAGATGTATAAGCTAAAAATTAGGAATGTGTAAGAGTGGAAAATTTTGAATTTTAAAAACCCATAATTCCCTCTAAAGTGGAAATTATAAATTATAGAATTGGAAATAGAAAATGGAAAATGAGGAATGAGAATTTAGAATTAGAATTTAGGAAATTAGAATTCAAATTTAGGAAATTAGGAATTCCCATAATTCATGAAAATGGAATCAATTAATTAATAAAGATTAATTAATTGATCATAGTAGTAAAAAGGAATAATTAATAAGAGGGAATGAAATTAATTGATCAAGACATAGGAATAGACTATGGGTTATCTAATCCTATAGGAGAAATTAACAAATTGATTGGCCAAGATGATGAAATAAATGCAAGATAATCCTAGTGAAGGATCATGATGAAAATACAAATCAAATGTGATGATATAAAGAAATGATTGAATGAAATAACCAACACTAGATGAATGATAGGAAATGGTGACTTATCAAGGACACATGACAAGGGTTGATGGCATATGACATTTAATGAACATTGTAAACATTACAAGATTGATTGAAATTGATAGATAGGGATTAATCACAATAACATCAAAAACACAGTCAATGCTATCAAATTAATTGAATAAAGACATGATTAGACATTGAAGGACTCAACAATGTCGAGGATCAAATTGATGAATAATGATGATATGTCAAGGACACATGACATATATTAATGAATGTTGATAAGGTACTAAAGGACATAACAATGCGAAAAGGATCGATGATGATGGTGAGATGATATTGAAACGGTTTTTGAATTGATTCTGAGATGATTTGCATTTTGATTGAATGATAATCAAGTTGGCCAAAAGATCAAAGTTAGTGAAATGATAAAATGGGACAAGTTATGATGCAAAGGTGATAAAAGAGTTGGCACGAACCATTTTTGACCATCTACATTTTGCCCCTCTTTGATACAATGTGATTATGAGCATTTTGTCAAAGAATAATAATGAAAAATATCAATGCCCGAGTGAAATTAAAAGAAGGATGTAGGGTGCCTCCTAAAAAAAATTGGGCAAGGAATTGACTAGAGGACAATTTTTTTTGAAATGAAAAGATGATGAGAGAAAGAGATTAATGAAAGAA
The DNA here is from genome assembly GCA_028749045.1 of Cupressus sempervirens. Lineage (NCBI taxonomy): Eukaryota > Viridiplantae > Streptophyta > Pinopsida > Cupressales > Cupressaceae > Cupressus > Cupressus sempervirens. Next base: position 601,084,360 of record CM053792.1, read on the forward strand.
ACATGAGTAGAAGAAGGAAATGAGACTATGAAGAGTGATGAAACTTGCTTTCATAGGTGCAATTTATGTCATAAGAGCTTTATTTTTATGTAGAAAATAGAATGCAATGCATTGCGGCATAGAGAGCTAGAGAGAAAGTGCAAGCCTTTTGTGTAAACAAACACAATGCAAATAAAGAATGATGTTATCCATCCTAAGACATAGAGTCATGCCCCAGACTATTAAAGAACATTTGAAAACCAAGGACAAAAATGGTCATGAACCATCCGGACCACTCTTATAAATCAATTTATATCATCGAGTAGCATAGGAACATGATCAAAAGAAAACAAAGCAAAAAAATAAAACACTCATTAAATAACATGAGCCAACAACCATTCTGATCTATTATTACTTTCTTTATTAAGTGTTGGTTGGAATTTCAAAGATTGATGTTTCAATTGTTGAAGGTTGGTTCTAGCAGTAATGTGTGGACCTTGTCAAAGCATGATTTCATTGAAGTGCAAAATTTAAGTCAGAGTTTGCATGTGCAAGTGTTTAGCAAAAGAAGTGATTATTTACATTGATTATGTACAAAGTTTATAGCAAATTTTCGGGATTTTTTTTTTTTTTTTTTGCTTCCAAAAATATTTCATTTTTTTTGTGTTGCAATTTTTTTTAGGACATTTTATGATTTTTTTTAGGATCATATTTGATTTTTTTTAAAAAAATTCAAGATCATATGTGATTTTTTTTGGATTTTTTCAAGTCTTTAAGGTATGCATAGGATGTCAGGTCCAATCTTATAAGAATGATGAGTCCATTAGACTAACCATGGTCAGGAAGTTTGCCCCAATTCAAATTCAAAGTCATGGGATTCGTAGGTAAATGTCCCTAGATAAGACACAAATGATATATAGAGGCCAAGGACAAGGTATGTATAGACTAGTGATGCATGAGAAAATAACATTTGATATTAGCTAGTTCACAGGCCACGATCAAGGACTAAGAATGTCTCACAATGTAAAAGATGTGATCAAGGAATGAGGGGGAAAACTAGATAGAATGTCAATAGATGAAGGAGCAATGACTTGCTACACGTAGCGCCTATTTGCTAGGTTTTCACCACATGTACTTGGCCAAAGTGCCTATTTGCCAGGTTTTCACTTTTGGAAATTTTTTTTCTCTTTTGTCACTTTTTCATGCCAAGATGCTTGTTTGCCAGATTTTCATCAAGACATTCATTTTTTCATGACTTTTTTTTTTTTTTTTTGATATTTTTTAGGACTTTTAGATGGAATCATGAATGTCATTGATGAATGCTAAGAAGAAATATGTTGTTGGTGTTGTTAGTTGATAATCTTTGGATCCATGATTGACCATCACTATACAGGATTTGTTTTAAGTCTGTAGCTTAAATTAAACCACTGGAAAGGCCTCTAGATATACCATCCTATACCATATGTAATACAATGTCTGTTTCTTGTGAATCAGGGCATCTAAGGATAATTGGGTCAAAGGATATGTTGTATGGGATGTCACAGATGATGACATACTCAAAGGCTTACTGGATGGGGGTCTGATTGTGGGTGTTGGACAAGTTAGGTAGTTGGATTTGGGGGTAAGCAACTGGATATAAGGAAGGATTGGGAGGATTGAGACCAATGTCTTCCCACATGAAGGTTGATCAAGAGCACTCAAAAAGACTTCATGGCATGTTGAACACTACAACACTAATATTCATCACATCATCTTTTTCATGTTTTATCCTTGGGAGTTGCTTAGCTTTTGAATTTTGATGGTCTAATGGCATCTTTCAGTTTTCACCAAGAGGCCTACATTTGTCAATTTTTTCTTTTTTTTCTTTGCAACTAGAAGGTGGAGTTGGATCCCGAAAATATGCCAATGTGTTCACTTTAGGAGAAATTGCTTCTTTATGATCACCAATTTTAATGCCTTCATAGATTTCAAAGTTTTTTGTGAGAGCATCATCATTGTTGAATCAATCAAAAATCAGTGGTCCACGCTTGTTCCAATCCAATAGCTTAGGACAATTTAAGGGGATGTCATCATCAGTGTTGAATGGGCTTTGGTTGAAGGTATATATATAAATATCTAATTCAGTGGTGTAATTGGGGTCATGCTCAGAAGCTAGATGACTATTGGTTTCAGGTTGGGTATCCTTAGATGACTTTTCATTGTTCAAAGTATCCATTTTCTTACATGTAGGTACCGTAGTAATAGGAAGATCTATTTGTAATGGTTTGAATCCAAGCCCCAAACTAGGAGGTCATCCTTTCATAGTGATAGGTTCAATTATTCCTTGTTTTTGATATCCAAGACCACTATATCTATCATAGCCTTGTTTCTGCATGATATTAAACCTAGGTCCATACTTTCTAGGAGATATCAAAGTGGGTTCTTGTTCTTCTTTTGCTTTTTCAATACAGACAGATGTATTCTCATAAAAATGTTATTCAAGTAGACCACTTTTGCCAATGAAATTGGTAGAAGTGGCATTTTCTGTAGTGATCTCAGAATGTTTTTCTTGCAATAGGTGTGATTTACCATAATATTGGGGAGAAGGTGGTGATTCCCTAATGTGGAATACTTGAGACATAAAGTACTCTCCACACCCATTATCTTCAATCTTCATCTTTTCCTTGGCCTTATTGAGGAGTATATCAACATCTACATACTTAGAGGAATTTGCGGGTTATGCTTCATTATTTTTTGGGACTTGGTATGTAGTAGCATCTCTCAGATTAGCACAAAATTGAAAAGGATATGGATCACCAGGGGTAGTAATTTCCATGTCATTATAGGATAACTTGAGACATTGGTGATATGTGGATGGACCTACTTTCATAGCATGGATCCAAGGGCATCCCAATATCATATTACAATTCATTTCAATATCTAAAACTTGGAATAATGTATTCTCTATAACACAACCAACTCTGATAGGTAATATTATGACCGCCTTAGAGAAATTTTCACCATCATTACATGCCTTTATTGTGATCCTACAAGAGGCATCAATGTCATCTTTAGAGTAACCAAGACCTTTGATAACTTGCATGGTACAAATATTAAGTCCTGTTCCACCATCTATCAAGACTCATATGACCTTAGCATTATAGACAAAGACTTTAAGATGAAGAGGATCATTGTGGTTAAATCCATTTTTGGGAACATCACAAGGTGAAAAAGTGACATGTTGTAATGTTGACAAGTGCCCTATCATGGCCTAAAACTGGGAAACATCAATGTTATTGGGAACTATAAGCTCCTTCAATTTTTGGTCAATGATTTTCTGGTGCTAAGGGGATGAGCATAGTAAATCAAGAATAGATATTTTTTTAGGGGCCTTACCACGCTAGTCAACAAGGTTATAATCAGAAGTAGCTAGAGGTCTAGAGGAAGTTACAAGTCTAAGAGGAGCTGAAGGTCTAGAAGGGGCTCCTAGTAAGGTAAGTTTTGTACAATGGGTAGTAATAGCACATCGAGGATCTTGGTTCTTGATGGTAAATGTGGATGCATGTGTATCAATCATCTCAAAACAATTGATAGTATAGTCATATTCAGTGCGCGTGTAGTTAACATTGGATTTAGCATTTGAGTTTGAACTAGAGGCTTTTTCTTTATCATGGTTCACCAAAGGATTTTTGAAAATGGTGTGATCAGTATTGGAGGATAATAATGATGATAAATCTACCTCAACCAATCCTTGGTCTATCAAGTCTTGAACTGCATGTTTAAGTTGAAAACAAGTTGTCTTATGTCCTTTTGTTCGATGGTAATCATAGAATTTCTTGTCATCCCACCAAGAACATTTTACTTTTGGTTCATCTTTGACTACTACTAGTTGTAGAAAGTTATTTTGGATCAATTTTTGTAGGACAACATCAAGTGGTAACCCCAAGGGTGTAAATTTTTGGTTCTTATTACTAGGAGATCATCTGAATCAATTCTAAGCTAGGTATAAAAAGTTTGTGTTTGAGGTGTTGTATAAGATGTAGTTTGTGTGTTTGTTCTACTAGGACCCTTGATAGTGAACTTGGGTTGTGTAGTGCTAATCATTCAAGCATCAACAATACCATCATTTGTGACATTCTTATTTTTAGAAAAGAATTTTGGCTTATTAGTATATGTGCTCATGTTGTTTGTATCCTTATTGATCTTTAGGATTCCCTTGTGAATAAGGGCATCTTCAATGCTAACTCCTTTTTTCATTAACTTGGCAATGGTGCTAGGACTCTTGATCTTAAGTTCATACATCAACTCAAGAACTAGGTTCTCAATGCATAAGTTCACTTGTTGTTCTTTAGGATATCCATTGGGATTTGACTAGAAAGATTTCTCCAACATAGTAAGAATGTCATAAATGGTTCTCTAGTCTTTTTCTTTGTTGCACATAGATCAGATAATGTCATTTCATTTTTTATGTTAAACGAAAAATGGTATATAAATTTTTTTGCCAATTCATTCCGAGATTTGATGTTGCCAGATAGTTTAGAGTACCATTCAAGTGTTGGTCCACCAAGCCTTTGAGGAAATAATCTCATAAGATGCATTTGTTCTTGATCAATTTCTGTACAAGAGGCACAAAACTGTCTAATGCGGTCAAGTGGATTTCCCTTGCCTTAGTATTTATCAAATCTTGGTGTCTCAAAGTTTTTTGGAAAAGGAGGCATGTATAGACTTTTATCAAATGGATTAGGACAAAAATCTTGTTCAATGTATAAAACTTTGTTATGTTGAAATTCCAATGCCTCAACTTGCTTAGTCAATTGTTTAAGCTTTTGGACCATCTTGTCATTAGGCATGGAATCAAAAGTAGTTATTTTCCCTTTTTGCTTCTGGGTTGACCTTTTAATTCAATGAGAGTCATGTCAACTATGTTTTGATGCATCTAAATCTTAAGCATATGGGGATGCATCACTAGATGGTGGTAGTATGTTAGCACCATGGATAAAAAATGGTTGTTGTGGTTGTGTCATTTTTTTTACATGTTGTTGAGGTACCTCAAAAGATGGTACTAGAAATGGGCTAGCTACATCACTATGAACCAATTCAAGAATAGAATTTTCCTTCCAAGACTTCCCCTTGTCATATTTCTCTTTAGGATGCTTGCCAACTTCACAACCTTGACATACACCCTTTGAATACTTGACTTGAGGTAGACCAATGACCATATCCTTGTTGCTGAGTTGTTGAAGGTAGAGATAATTGAGATGTCCAAATCTATCATGTCATAGTTTACTTTGTGTATTTGAATGAGTCAAAAAGGCAAGGGAAGTGGACTTAGGCACAAATTGTGAGAAAGAATAAAGTCTTATCTCATGGTTAGCCTTTCCAACCACCTCCATGGAATCATCTTTGAAATTTTTTACCACAACTGTATCTAGAAGGAACTCCACTTTGTTTCCACATCCATAGTGAGTTATTTGGTAGATGGAGAGAAGGTTGGTGCTAAGGTTAGGAACATGAAGAACATCCTTGAAGATGCCATTCTCCAACTCAACATTTCCTTTTCCTTCAACTTCCACTTGAGTCTTATTGCCCACATAGATGTAAGGTACGTTTGATGGTTTCAAATGAGATTGGTAAGAAATTAAAATGTCTCAGATCTGATAATGGTGGTGAGTATTGCAGTCATGAATTTGAAGATTATTGCTCCACTAATGGTATTCATAGATAGAAAACTATTCCAAGGACTCCATAAGAAAATGGAGTGGTTGAATGCATGAACAAGACTATAATGGAGTGTACAAGGAGCATGAGGTTGCATGCTCGATTGCCCTTACACATGTGGGTAGAGGCTTTCAATACTACTATAGATGTGATTAATAGAGGTTCCTCTACTCCTTTGGGATATGGTATTCCAAAGGAAGCATGGACTGGTAAGAAGGTGAGTTATTCTTTTCTCAAGACCTATGGTTGTGAAGCTTTTGCTCACATAGATTCTGAATATAGAGCCAAGCTGGAAGCTAAGTCAAAGAAATGTGTATTTGTTGGATATGGCATTAACGAATTGGGTTATAGGCTTTGGGATTTTGAAAATCATAAGTTTATAAGAAACAGGGATGTCATATTCAATGATAAAGTGTTGTACAAAGATTTTTTGCAGCAACATGAGAAGAAATATGATGATTATGTAGTGCTAGATGATACTCCAAAGGATGATGTTCCAACATTTTGTCATGATGTGTAAGAACAACAACAACAAATACCACTCACACTAGTGAATGTTAAATGGTCAACAAGGAAAATTAGACCTCCAAAAATATTTTCTCCCTCTTTGTATTCAATTTTACTTACTAATTCTGGTGAACCTAAGTGTTATGAGAAGCTATATAGGTGGATGCTAAGATTCAGTGGTAGTCTACAATGAAAGCTGAAATGGACTCTTTCCTAAAGAATAAGGCAAGGGATTTCTGCAAGTTGCATGCAAGTAAAAAGGCTTTACAAAATAAGTGGGTTTATAGGTTGAAAGAAGAGGAAGGAGGTAACAAAAGATTTAAAGTCAAGTTAGTTGTAAAAGGATTTGCATAGAAAAAGGGAATTGATTTTGATGAGATATTTTCTCCTATTGTTAAGATGACTTCTATTCGTACTGTTTTAAGTCTTGTGGCTATGGAAGATTTTCATTTAGAGCAGCTTGATGTTAAAACAACCTTCCTTCATGGTGATTTGGATGAAGAGATATATATGGCTCAACCATAGGGATTTGAGGTCAAAGGTAAGGAGAATTTAGTGTGCAAATTGAAGAAAAGTTTATATGGCTTGAAGCAAGCACCTTGGCAATGGTATCTAAAATTTGATAGGTTTATGCATGAGCATGGCTATAACAGGTGTCATTTAGATTAGTGTACTTATTTTAAGAGCTTGGATGATGATAGCTACATTATTTTATGGTTATATATTGATGATTTGCTTATAGCTGGGTCTAACATGGATCATATTAAGAGGTTGAAATGTTAGGTAGCACATGCATTTTCTATGAAGGATTTGGTGGCAGCAAAAAAATCTTTGATATGAAGATTTGTAGAGATAGGAAGAATAGAACATTGATGCTATCTCAGGCTGATTATGTAGAGAAGGTGTTGCAACATTGCTCTATAGAGAATGCTAAAGCTATCAGCACACCTTTACCTAGTCATTTGAAGTTGACTAAGGAGATGTGTCCCAAGACACAAGAAGAGGAGGATAAGATGTCCAAGGTACCCTATGCTTTAGCTGTAGGAAGCTTGATGTATGCTATGGTATGTACTAGGGAAAATATTGCACATGCAGTGAGAGTCATTACTAGGTATATGAGTCATCTAGGAATTGAGCATTGGAATGTAGTCAAATAAATTCCCAGATATTTGAGAGGAACATCCAATAAGTGTCTACACTTTGGGGGCTCTACTACTGATTTACAAGGCCATGTTGACTCAGATTTGGTAGGGAATATTGATACCAAGCAGAGTACTACAAGTTATGTCTTTACTATTAGTGGGGCAGCCATGAGCTGGGTTTTTAGGTTATAGAAGATGAATGTTCTATCCAATACAGAGGCAAAGTATGTTGCTACTACAGAGGTAGCCAAGGAAATGATATAGCTTTAGTTCTTCTTAGAATAATTGGGACATCCTCAAAAGGATAATTATTTGTTCAAAGATAGTCACAGTGCCATTCATCTTGCAAAGAATTCAGCTTTGCATTCAAAGACCAAACACATACAATTGAGGTACCATTTCATTTGGTTAGTTTTGGAGGATGGAGAGTTAAAACTAGAGAAGATACATACCAATGACAATCTAGTAGATATGTTAACAAAGGTAGTAACAAGGGAGAAGTTGAAATCCTCTTCAGCTTTGGTTGGTCTTCTAGACTAAACATGAATAAAAGAATAGTAGACTCCAGGTAGTTTGATCTAGTGGGAGTCCCATGGAGTAGCGGTCTAGCTATAGGATCAATCTCCAAGTGGGAGATTTTTGTTTAGTGTGGAGCCTGATTAGTCTCCAAGTGGGAGATTGTTAGTTTGTGGTGACTAATCAGGAAAGTACTATACATACATTATAAATTCTTTGGGGCTCAGGGAATCACATCGAAAAAAAAATTTAGGTCCTATTTTATTGAGTCCTATTTTATCTAGCCCTATTTTATCGATATTGTAGACAACACGTTGTAACCCTAAAGTAGTTTAATACTTGTATAAAATGGCTTAGGGTTAGGGCTTGTTTTCATAGTTGTGATGCAAAATTGGTTCTTGTAGTAGTATTGAGCTATAAGCGATTATAGACTGTAATCAGGTTGTAATCACTAGATCATAAAAATATTAGACTTGTTGTTTGGTGGATGTAGGCCAAGGATTGGGTGAACCACCTTAAATCTTTGTGCCTTGTGTTCTTTTGTGTGTGATCTATTATTTTCTATAATTGGTTATATTTGCATGTAATTTTTATTTCTATCTATGGTTTAATCCTAACACCATAGTTAATTTATGAGTATTATAACTAGAAACAAAAGTAGCATATTCAAGTGGAAGATGAGTCATAATATGTTTGATCATATTTCCATCCTTAATGGGTTCACCACAATCCTTAAGTTGTGCCTTATACATGTTTACTTGGGTAAGATAGTCTTTGGTGGTGTCAAAAATTCCTAGGGTTTGACTTGAGAAGTTTATCCTCAATAGTGTAGGCCATGTCTTCATCTATTGTCCCATACAAAGCTTCAAGTTTAGCCCATACCTCTATTGGATTGGTAATCTTCCTAATGTGATATTTGATGGGATTAGAGATATTTTTCAACAAGGTTCCTAGGGCCATCTCTTTTTTGGATTCCCAATCTTCTTTTCAAGCTTCATCAGCATCAATAGGAGGTTTCTTTGTTGCACCAGTTACATAATGCAGTAAACCATTTTCTACTAATGGTTCCTTTATGTTTTCTTTCCAAGTAGCATAATTATGTGAAGTTAAATTTGAAAAAAAACCCATAATGAAAGAGCACAATATCAAGGAAACACAATACACCTCCCACCCCCTTCCTTTTCACTCAATCAAAAAATCCCCCCCCCCCAACAAATGAATGATTTTGACACTTTATATATAGTGAATTTATGATAGGCCACCTATCAAATTGGAAAAAGTGGACTTCTCATTTTGTTTTTTACATCCTTCTTTTGGAGTTCAAATCTAGAACTTTACAATGTAGCTCAAAAATACAACAATTGTGAAGCAATATAATGTAAAATAGGACCTATTTTTGAAAGTGGTATTTTTGTCCACACAAGCCTACAATATGATTGCATATCTAGAAAGTAGACAAAAAGCTATGCACTTTCAAAAAAATGGAACCTATTTTGGAGTCCAAATGAGCCCATACAATGTGTTTGAAGTTGCAAAATGTAGGATTGGATAGGTGCAATCACCAAAAAGTGCTATTTTTGATAAAGTCATGCACCAAAACCAAAAAAGAATGGCACCACTAAAAAACTCAAGAAATTCTATGCAAAAAAATAAAATAAAATTGCACCTGATTTGGAGTCCTGATGACCAAGATATGGCCTCTCAAAGTTGGGTTGTCAAATAAAAAATTAATTTGAAGAGGGGTTTGGAGAGGAAAACATGGTGTTAAATTTGATGGTCAAATAGCCATCACAATAGTTCAAAATTTCCTGGGAATGAGGGTCAAATAGCCATCAAATTTAGCATAGTGAATTGTTAATGTCAGCAAAAAATTTCCTCCTTGGGTGACGTGGCAATATGGAAGTTACAGGTGGCATACAGAATTGACACATATCCATGTACAAATGTACAAAAAAAATTTGACATGGATTTCAAGGTGTCCTTCAGTACTAACGTGTAGATTTACTAAGGTAGCAGAGGTACCATGTGGTGGGGTTTGCACAGTGACGAGTTGATGTGGACATCACAATTTGGCTACCACATGTCCATTTCTAGAGAGCACCTCATGGTTAGAGTTATAATTTGCAGATGGCGGCATAGTTCTTGAGTTTTAATCACCAACTATCAAGGATTTCAATCAAAATTTTTGATTGCAACCAAATTTCTAGAAGGAGAGTGACTGGTGCCAAGAGATGTTGGTATGCATTCACCAGTACCAAAAATGTCATTGGAGAAACTACCATTTAAAAGGGTTGACAGAAGAGTACAGTGAAAAAGAATCATGCTAGATTTAAACACTAGAAATTGGGACCAGATGTTTAGTCCCACATGCAATGTTTGGGGATTGCTAAACTATTTAAAAGACAAAGCCTTCACCTTGTTCAGCAAGTTCAAACCTGCCGATGGATAGAGCTTGCTGCTAGATAAGGCTAGCTAGATGTGTTGTGCAGTATGAAACTCTAGAATCGATGTTGTTCACTATGATATTAACTACTAGAATTAGAGGGAATATACTACCAAATATGCTCTATGGGGGTCAAGGTTTCATCACCTAGTTCCTACAAAAGAATTTTCTTTGCAAGTCAAATAGGCCAAAAATATTTTTTTAAAAAATTTGAAAAATGAAAAAATTATAGAGAAAAATTACAGATCTAAAAATTATTTAAACAGATTGAATAATGACCATACCAATTTTGCAAATCAAAAGGCATTTCTAGAGAGCTATGAATATTTTTAATAGAGAAAAATCATTAATAGATTAGTTGGATTGAGGCTATGAATAAAAAGATAGAGCAAATAAAGAAGAAAAAAATCAATTTATCGAGCTCAATTGGTCTGCAAGATGATTTTTAGTGTCTACCAAGCATTTTTGGAAATTACCTTGCGTAGACAATGTCTACTAAGTCCACTTGGGCATTGAAGGATTTTATGTTAGAAGACAGTGTTAACCAAGCTCTCAAGGTCATCAAAGGAAAGTTAGTGTTTACCGAGTTTACTTGGTAATCAAAGGATTTTGCATGGTTCATAGTGTTAACAGAGTTTCTGACGGTTAACACAGGAAATCATTTCTGGAACAATGTTTACCGAGAAGGGTCAACCAATGAAGGAATTTATTAATTTGTGAAATAAGGCTTAAACCTTTCAAGTATTATTTCCAGCTGACTATGGTAATAATTATAAGTGATTGTAACTGTGAATGAGCCAACCTCATAATCTGAATGGTATATATAAAAGGTCATTGCAAAATATAAATATTGTGAAATGAATGTGAAAGTGAATGAGCGAGCATGCAACAATTGAAATACTATAAATTATTTGACTTCTAAATAAATTATTTGTTTATCAATCAAAATTAAAAAATAACCATATAATTCTTTGTGTAACTTATAGACCATGTCCTTCTTGTCTGGATCAATAAAGCCTTCAGGTTGCTCAATATATACTTCCTCATCAAGAATACCATTGAGAAATGTACATTTGACATCCATTTGATATACTTTAAATCCTTTATGTGCTACATATGCAAGTAGCATTTTGACACCTTCCAATCTTGCAATAGGAGCAAAAATCTCTCCATAATCTATGCCTTCTTCTTCAAAATATACCCTGTATACCAATCTAATTTTGTTCCTTGATACCTGTCCATCTTCATTCAACTTATTTTTGAATACCCAATTAGTTCCAATCACATTTTTATCTTTAGGCCTAGGTACAAGAGTCTAGATTTTGTTCTTCTCTATTTGCTCTATCTTTTCATTCATAGCCTCAATCCAACTTTCATTTTCCAATGCATCTTGACACTTCTAGGTTCAAAATCAGCAAGTAAACATGTACCTTTTAGCTTACTTCTTGTCATGGTACCTTCTCATCCATCTCCAATAATCTGATCTGGTGTATGATGCCTCCTAAAATATTTGGCTAACACAAATTCCTTGCCTTTTGAGTGAATTGCATTGCTATATTCTTGAACTTCAACTTCAGGTTCTGGTTGTTCGAGCTTGGTAGCTATTGGCTTAGTAGCTTTAGGCTATGACTCAATTTGAACTTCTTGCAACTCGATAGCTATGTTGGGCTCAATAGATATAGTCTTTCTGTTGACAAATGTGTCTAGCAAAGTATCAATAAAAACAAATCTCTTGTAATCTTTAGGTTCCTTTTTCCTTTCTTCTTCTATCTTTTCTGCAACCTCATCAACTTTCACATGTGCACTTTCTATAACTTTTTGAGTAGAAAAATTCAAACATCTATATGCCTTACTTTTGGAAGAATATCCTAAAAATATTCCTTCATCACCTTTAGCATCAAATTTTATTTTTCTAGATTCTTTCAAAATGTAACATTTTCTTCCAAATACTTTAAGATAGCTTACATTAGGTTTATAACCATACCATAACTCATAGGGGGTTTTGAGTGACTCCTTTAACTGTACTCAGTTTAAGGTATGAACTACAATGCTGATAGCTTCCTTCCAGTATCTGATTGCAATGTTCTTTTCAATCATTAAAGTTCTTGCACAATCCATGATAGATCTATTTCTCCTTTCAGCTATTCCATTTTGCTCAAGAGTTTTAGGAGCTAATACATGCCTTTTGATTCCTCTTTCAATGCAAAAATTATTGAATTCATTGAAAATGAATTCACCACCTTTGTCTGATCTCGAGCATATCAATGTTTTCCCTATTTCCTTTTCCACTCTTTTTAAATATCATTTAAACTTTTCAAATGCCTCTGACTTCTCTCTTAAGTACATAATAGTCATCATTCTAGAGTAGTCATCAACAAAAAGAATAAATAATTTTTCTCCATTATAACTTTCTACTCTTATGGGTCTAGACAAATCAATATGCACAATTTCTAAAATATCTTCAGATTGATGATTTTTACTTTTGAGACTAGTCTTTCCCATCTTACCAATCTAACAATTCTTGCATAGACCAACATCAGGTTTCTTCAAATTAGGAATGCCTCTTACTTTCCTAAATTTTCTTATTTTCACCATGTTGTCAAAGTTTACATGACAAAACATTCTATTCCATAACCAACATTCTTCAACTTGAGCAACAAAGCATGAGCATTCACCAAGATCAAGATAAAACAAGTTACCTTTTGTTTGTTTGCCTGATCCAATCAACCTTCCTTTGTCATCTAGCAATCTTGCTTTGCCATGAAATCAAATGTTAATCACTTGTGCTACACTCAACAGGTTATGTTTTAGTCCTTTAACCCAATATGCATTATTACATACAAGTTCCTTGGTTAAATAAATTCTGCCTCTTCCTTTTATACAACAAGGTTCATTATTTCTAAACCTTACACTACCACCATCATAGTTTTATGTGAGCATCCACTATCTATAATCCATGTATCATTTTTGCTAACATTAGAGATAAGTTCCATCTCATCTTCTTCTTCATCATTATTAGATTCATCTTTTATAGCAATGTAAATAATTTCATCTTCACTACTATATGAATCCTTAGAATCTTTATCCATAAAGCAGGTGTTCTTACTTTTTTCCTTGAATGATTTGTGATTTTTGAAATCCTTCCTATCATTGCACTTGTGACCTTTCTTCTCATCCTTGTTTTGCTTATTTGGGCACCTAGCTACAATATGACCTATTTCTTCACATTAAAAATAGATTAAGGGAACTTTACCTTTGTATTTTCCTCTTCTTGTTGAATATTTCTTTGCAAGAAATGCTTCAACAACTTCAAGATCTATGTTAGAAATTTCTTCTGATTCTTCTTCACTTTCTGACTAAATATCCTTAATCTTCTTGCATTTCTTCTTGAGTAAAAGCTTGACTTCGGATGTGGATTCAATGTTCTTGGAAGCTGGAACATAATTGTCATAATTATCTACTTCAAAGGTTGTTAATCTTCCAACTATGGCATCCAAATTTATCTTGTGATTTTCTTCACATCTTCTTTCTTGAATGGTAGATACTCTTATTGCATAAACAAGAAGTAATTTTTTGAGAACTTTACTTATAAAATTATCTTCTTCAATTTTCCCTCTAGAAGCTCTGATTGCACTAAAAATTTCTTTGAACATCTCAACATATTTGGAAATGTTTTCATCCTCTCTCATTCTCATCTAATCAAACTATCCTCTTAGGCTTTCTACTTTGGCTCTACTCACATTATCATCACCTCCATAGATTTCCTTTAGCTTGTTCCACATTGCACGAGCAATTTTGCTTTGATTTCATCAAATTCTTCATAGCTTAGGGTAGATGCAATGTCTATCATCATGGTGTTGTGAGTCTTCTTCTAAGAAATGTTATTAATAGATAATGTGCTAGCAGGATCTACAAATTCTGCATCAAGGTATTTCAGTCTAGTATCACCAATGGAAGCCAGATGAAGTCTCATAAGTCCCTACCATGTTGAAAAGTTATCCCTATTAAGTGTTGTAATTTCTCTCTTGTAAGACATCCTAATCTTTAGCTTAGGTCCTTGAAACCCTTCCTGCAAGCACCAAAAGCTTTGATACCAATTGTTGGAAATATAGATAGAGTAATTGAGAGAGGGTGGGGGGGCGGTTCAGGGGGCCCGGGGTCGGGGGGCAGGTGAATCAATTACCACAAAAATATTTTCAACAAGCCCTTTAGATGTTTGATAAATCTATTTACTATTGTCACTCAGTAAACATTCATAAAATGTTATAACTTAGTAAATGCAATGAATGTTAACTTTAACAAATTAAAACATGTATAAAATAACTTGCAACCATAAAAGAAATAGCATGAACACATGAGACACCAGATTTAATGTAGAAACTCAATATGGGAAAAACCACCAATCTACTAACGACTAATTTTCACACTTCTTAATTGAGCCCTGTTAGTAGCCAACCCTATTAAAGGTTACAAAACACACTGTTAGATGATTTAATCACCTTTTTAGGAGTGGCCTTGTTAGAGGTCTTTAGAACAATTCAATAGAACTGTCACCTTGTTAGAGGATTTACAAAATGGTTGTTAGACCAACTCTGTTAAGAGATTTTGGAATCATTGCTACAATGATTAGAAAGTAAAAATGAGATGACCTAAATGAGATGCAATTGAAATTATTAATTACAAATCTTTATTTGGCACCACTAGATCCTTCTTGATTGAATATAGATTTTCTACTCCTCAAGGATATATGACTATCCTTCAAAATTTTCTCTTACAAATAATGAGTCCACTTGTATATAGAGCATTTCTTTTATACATGGGTATCTAACATGGCCTCGTAGTTGGGACCCATCTTGCATTCGTGAGCTTAAGTGCATTCCCCCAAGTTGCACTTAAGGTGGGGTGTTGGTGTAAATAAGTATTCACTATTTACACTTTACCAAAAAAATATTCTCATGATATTACTAATGGATTGTGGAAATTAAATGACATTAATTTTATTGTTAATAACAAAAATAAGCCACACTGAGTAAATAGATCTGATATCTCCAAATGGAGTAACACCATCTGCTGCTAATGGAAGCTTGAGATTATGAGGCTCTTTTTTAAAGTGTGACCATGTTTTTTCTATCTCTTTAAATGTAGAATCATCTATAGGCATTCACATAATGTCATGTTGACTTCTACTGCATGCATGGTAATCCATAAATTTTGCCAACTTAGTGCACTTGAATAATCATTCAAGATGTGGAAAAATGAGAATGTACCAAACAAACTTGTGAGGTACCTTTTTTGTTATTTGATCTGACTAATATCTACTACTATGAAAATCGGGGCATTCTATTAAAAATTCATATTTTTTATGATGTAGAATGTGATCATTAGGATATGCATTTATTGTTTGATACTTCATTCCAATTTGATTCATAATACTAGATAATTCTTAGTTCAAATGAGGTAGAATTTGTTTATCGTGGTAACAAAAACTCACCTATCAACCTACAAAAATAAATATGAATTGTTAATAAAATGAATAGTAATGGTATGCTAACATTGAAAATGAAAAAATGGCATACCTTAACATACGTGACACCGCTACATTGGATAAGAAATTCATAAACTTCAAGCTAACCAATAACACTATAGTAGAGAGAAGAGTTATTTGAGAGCCTTGTTATAGGGGCTCATGTGACTTCTCCAATATAGGTATATCTAGAACATCATCATCATTATTATTTGCTCTAGTACCATCATTGTAAGCATCTCATTAGGTACACCAATACTATCTTCTTCAATAATGCCCTCTGGTGCATTATCACCTTCTTCCATGGGAGTGTTATCCCCAACTTGGATATTCACACCTCCATATTCCTCTAGTTAGAAATCAACATTCACCAATTGACAAAATTTGTGACCCCTTTTCAACATGACCATGCTTCCTACAATCAATTTGGGCTATTGTGATTAGAATTCTTCAATTCTTTAAGACCTTACACTTTTTGCAAGGACAACTATATTATCAACTTTTCTTTGGAACTAGGACCATAATCTAGAAATTGTCTCATTATTTTGTTCTAGGTTCATATTGCTAGGCCTGATCTTTCTTCATAGGAAAATATATCTACAAAATTATTGGACATGTTGTATTTAATATTTATATCTTCACATATGGTTTTGAAAGAAAAATTTGGTGTAATTAATGTGTACATCTACAAAAATATTAGACATGTTTTACTTAATGTTTATATCTGCATATATGGTTTTGAAGTAAAAAATTAGTCTAATTAATGTGTACATCTAAAAAAATATTGGATATATTATACTTAATGTTTATATTTGCACATATGGTTTTGAAAGAAAAAATTGGTCACCTCTCTCAAATTCACCCATATTATAATCAATGAAAAGTTGTTTTCTTACATAAAATTTTGTTATTTTTGGTTAAAGATTTATTGTTAAGGAAATTGGTAAAGAAGAAAGGAAAAGTGTTAAAAGAAGCCAAAGATTTCATTACAAGTATCACTTCCCAAAATCCAATCACAAAAATAAAAAGAAAGAATTTGCAGAAATACAAGATGGAGAAGCAGAAGAGTTAGACAAGGTTTCAATAAACTCAACATTGATATATCTTCCAAAAAATTGGAATTATTATATGTTCGATGTACAAAAATCCAAAGTAAGGAAATGATGTATGGGCCCAAGGTCCTAAATAAGGTGTGGATAGATTAGGTGATTGATAAGTGTCCAAGTTGACACATGACAAGAAGTCAATCTCAAGCATCCTAGAATGCATTTTAGGCAAATTTCTTGCATGTTGTAATAAGGCCAATGGGAAAGTTGTAGGTCATTCAATGTTGGTCAATGTTATGAGTTGACCAAAAATATTCAATTTTATGTTTTTAAGAGTTCTTGAATGATTTATCAAGTTTTAGTAGGCATTTGAAGTCATTTTTTTGGAAATATTGAAAAGTTACAAAAATTGTTAAAAAGTTATCATGCAACTTTTCTTGCAAATTTGGAAGGTCAATAGTCATAGTTGTATTTTGATCAAAAAAGTAGAGATGAATATGTAAGGTTAGGAGATTTGTCCTATAAATTTAATTTTCTTCAACCTAGGAAGGTTGTTGGTGTTGTGATGTATAAAATTTGAACTAACAAAGCAATTTTTGGTGGGAAAATACATGCAGACAACAAGTACTATTTTAACAAGCAATCAACGGAATGAAGTTGTAGAAGAGGTTCATGATGGCAAGAAGATGGTGATGGGTCAATACAAGACCACATACAATATATAATTAGAGTCTCTTAATGCAGAGGCAATCAGTTATTGATAGACAATAAACATAATTTAAGTGCAAAAAAAATGAAGTGAAAACAGTAAGGTTAAAGTTGTTAAATTGGATGAAGCCATTATTTTTGGCAATTGGTATGTTGAATAGTAAAAGTATGGTATTTATGTCACCAAGGCAAGGTAAAACTTGTGTAAATATGAAAAATATTGGTTCATGTGGAGAAACTTTGACTAGAGGTGGTCAATTTCCTCCAATCATGTTGACCTGATGAGTTTTAATTTCTTCATCAATTATTTGTGGAGAGTGATCATATAGCACAATGTATTACTCAATAATTTTTGTACTTGCATCTCCAAATTTTATGTGTTGTTGATCATAGTTGATGTCATGCCCAAAATTTAATACGGCAAAACACAACCAACAATTTTATTTATTTTTTATTTTTTAATTTTTAATTTATTTCTTTTTTTTTAAATAATCCTATAGATAAAATGTATAAATCTATACTTGTTATGAACGTTCTATTGAATGGTGAGTTTTTCGGATAACAATGTATATCTCCACTGAATTTGGAGATGATAAAGTTAGTTGATGAAATGGACTTTGTTCCATTCGAAATCTAGAATTGAAGTTTTTCCATGAGGAATCACCTAGTTGCCTATCAATGGTTGTAGTACTAAGTATAATGATATTTTGGTTATAAACCTTTCACCTTCTATACTCTAAGCTAGGCCACTCCGCAAATGCAAGTGGAATTCAATTTTTGTATTAATGTAGTTGGAATGGTTCTAGGGTTTGCAAACGCAGTGATGCTTGATAAAAGACCTAAATGTTTTGAATACAAGTTGTCCTACCACAATACATGTCTTTCCTATTTATCTTCCTTTTCCATTTAGTTACCCATATATGTATCCCTTGATGAACTATTTATCTATTATCCTATTTCCACTTTGATCATTTTGGAAACTTTACTAATTAGGTGCTACTAACTCGACCCCAACTATTAATTATTTATTTAATTTTATTATTATTTTTAGTTTACTTAATTAATCCTACCATTCCATGTCTATCCACTACAATTCCATTAATCTAAATTTGTGTTAATACTCCCCCATACCAACTTAATCATTCCCAAACAATTCCATTAATTTTTTTTTTTATAATGATTTTCCTTTACATATCCTAACAATTAATAATAATAAAACATAATAAATTTCATCATTCATTAAATATAACTTGGTATTCCTAAATTCCTTAATTAACTACTCCTATGTCCTCTTTTTTCCCTAACTTGAACTACACATAACATAAGATAACAAAACACATAAAATAAAGACACTTACTTTAATGTGCTACTAAAGGTGTCATCATTTAAAAGTCAAATCTAAAAGCTCACTAAGTTTTTTTTTTAATTTATCCTAACCACTATCTGCAACTCTTTTTAACTAAACCCTATTTTATGAGTAACATATCCATACTACAAATCACAATGTCCAAAATTTACTAATTTTCTAATGTCTAACACCCTTAATATTTAATCCCAGCTCTCTACCAACACATGTATTTATATACTAATTAAATCCCAAAACACTACTAACAAATCTCATTTAAGAGTAACATATTTTACTAACTACCCACCTTACTTCCTAATACCCCTACTAATACATGGCCTATTAAATTAATACAACCTAAAACAACACTAGTTATCCCACCTAATACAACAACATTCCCACCTTCAAGATAGGTGCCTAACTCTCGACTACCATTATTAACTACTAACTTATCTTAAAAAAAAAATTTCTACCCCATGTTACTTTATCCCATTCCAAGACTATATACTCCTTTTCAAAATGCCTGCTTGCCTAGGATAGTGCACTCCCTATTACCTAGTTTGGAGGCACTCAAGGGTGGATCCTCTAACTTTGGTTAGAGCAAGGAAACTTATACTTCATATTTTATGCACCTAAGAAAGGACATGAAGCACCTAGGTGGGGTCCATGGTCTACACAAGTATTTATGAAACATTGACTCCCTTACCTTTATTCATGAGATGATGTGCCTAAGAGGAGGGTAAGGGTTTTCTGACTTATTTTAGAACTTAGAGCATTGGATCATGTGTTGCATAAAAGTATGAGCACCTAGGGAGGGTGGGGGCCACATTCTGAGAGCATAATTTTTGTCCGTTTTTTGAATAAAAGAAAAGAAACAAGGTGCTTCTAGATTTAAGTCCTCGAGCCTTTTCACTGATCACATCATATTTTATTTTATGTTTGATTTGGTGATGATTAAAGAGTGGTCGACTAGATAGAGAATTTATAGGTGTCCCTTTATTTTTATTAGATTTTTTAGTATTATAATTTTGAAGTGGATGAGTAGTCTTTTCAAGGGTAGTCTGGTTTCATATAGGTATATTATTTTATTTTGTAAGTTCTCACCACAATTTTTAATAGGTTTAGCTAGGAGTCAAGATCCTAGAGAATATTCTTGGGATTAATTTATTGGTCTATAATGGGGAGAGGGATTATTTCCCATCCCCATAAATTTTCTAGAGAGGAAAATGTGGACCTACAACAAGGTGGAAATATGCATTCTTTCTACTCATACAAAATTTCATTCCATTACATCATAGTTTCCTCTTGTGTTTGTGAGTATACTTATTGGTAGAATGTTTTTATCTTCTTAGCAAACTTAATTGGACTTGAGAGCTAAATGCATAAATGTTTATACATGTATAATGAATAATCAAACGTAGTAATTTTATTCCAAGTTATGAAATGCACTACATATAATTTTTCAATGCAACTTATATATTTTGAATCTTACTTACTCTACTCATAGCATTCTTCTACATGCCCTTTAAGAAATACATATCTACCAATACATCAAGGAGAAGAGTCTCATATCAAATTTAACATAGAAGATTTCATTACAAGAGAAATATAAGCATACAATTCTTCAACCTTCCACAATCTTCAAATGGAAACAATGATGCCAAAGTATTCTACATATCCTACTAACTCTTCCATAAATCATGAAGCTTGAAATGATCAGAACATAGATATACAACATTTTAAAATTATTTCCTCTACATATACATTAGGTAACAATGGCACAATGTCCTTTCATCACAATGAGACAACACAAGAGACCTTTCAAAATCATAACGAACATGAACATTGAAAGACATGAACAATGAGTAGCATGATCATTGATCAACTTGATCATTGAGAACATGAACAATAAGAAACTTGAACATTGAGACTCCTATTATGCATTTGGATCTTATTCACTTTGAATAGGGTTAAACCCTAATATTCCATGGCATGTATCTTCACACAACCTACAAAACAACACAAAACTTGGAACCATGGAGGCTCACCTCCCAACCTAGGCTTCTATGAAGCCACCCACCGAGTAGGGGAAACAAGAACCAAATAGGTTATACACATACTTCACCAAAATCTACATGGAAACACAACACACAAAACAATCAACACCCTCCCATGGCTTGCACAATGATTCACCATTGGAATCATAAAACATCGGGTGAAGGTGGGCTCTTCAAAGAGGAGAAATTATAACAACATAAGTAACATATTGCCACTGCATTTTGCCTCTCAAGGCCACCATAAACATAAACACCAGATTGCCATTGTATTTTTCTCTCAAGGCCTTCAAAAAATCATCTCCTCCTCATTCACCAACCTCCTTGTACCTCCCAAACAACAAGATTCATGGCCTTAATGGAGCCCATACTCCATGATAATAAAAATCCTCATCTTGAGGTAATTTTTCTCAACTATGATGTCAAGCCCAACTTATGCCCTTCACCCAAGGCTTCTCTTCCCTCCCAAGGGTGAGTGAAGCCTTCACACCCATAAAACACATTCACATCCATTCCAAACAAGAAAACATAAAACCGAGAAGAAATAAAACAAGAAATCTTCAAGAGAACATCACTTTCTCACAATGCCACAACACAACATCAAAATCCATAATGCTACAAGATGACAACATATTCTAGCACTAGCACAACATAATATCCAACCGACAATGCAACAAGAATACAACATATTCTCACAATACCACAACACAATATCAAAATTCATAATGCAAGACCCCCACTTCAATGCATACTCCATTGACACATTCCTCACACTTGCATATCTACTTTACAATACTCAAGAATGAGGATGAAGCATGGTTTGGAACACTAACGTTGGTCCAAGCTAGGGTAATGATAGTTGTAGTAGAGCTCCCTTTTTCCTTTCCAAATTCTAATTGTCTCTAAACTTAGAGAGTTGGTGAATACCCCACTAGTTTGTCCAAGACCCTCTAATAAGGCCTTCACACTAACTATTCTTAGCAAAAACACTAAGCCATCCCCCCTTACAAACTTGTCTCCTCTGATTTTGCTTTATTTGACTTAGTGGGAACATGGAAGGGAACACATGTGACAAATCCATTTTCGAATTGATGGAAGAATGTATGGGTAAAGGGGCCCCCTAGGTTGTCTAGGCACTCACATGGTCAAAATTAGGTCCCTAACCTGGTTTTCTATCATATGGGTAACTTATTTTCAATAAGAAGACATTCTAGGATCCCATTTAGGCCCCCTAAAAACTTTGACAAGTTTGAATTCAAAAATCAACATGATGTTGACCCATCCTAACACTCTCTCCCAAGTGGGTGTACTTAAACATTATTTGGAAGAAAATGAAAGGACTAAGATTAAGTGACCTTGTGACCAACACTCTAGGTGACATGTCATCAACACATAGACAAATACAAGTGTCAAGTGACACATCAAAATATAGTACACTTCACCATGACATGTCCTTAATGCATCTAAATTATGATTAAACATTTTCTCATGCAACAAATTTATATTACAAAACAAAACACTTTCACAATGAGGCTTTTGAATCTTCCAAGATCTGCCTTGGTTAAACTGTGTTCACATAGGTTTGGAACTTGTTTCCCCCAAAGATTTCCATGGTCCCACTTCTTGCACACTAAACTTGAGCATCAGTAGTCCAAGGAGGTTATATAAATAAATATCATAAATGCATATTATTTCAAACGTTACGAAATCTTATTAGCATAATTCCAATAAATTTCCTTTCCTAATCATTTCAATAAATTATTCAAAATATAAAGATATCAGAATCTGCATATCACCAACCATCAGAAATCAAATCAACATCTATCCGCATATCACATTAGATCATCATGATCATGTTAACATTTATTTGCATACTTCATTAAATCATAAACCATCATAATCGAACTAACATTTATCCACATACCACATTAAATCATTATTAACAAATGAACATTTATCTACATCACAAGCCATCATAATCAAATTAACACCTATCTGCATATCTCATTAATCGTAGATCATCATAAGCATCATATTATAATCTAATCTTATCTATATGTGCTCGACCATTCCATTTACAAATATCAAGTTCATAGTGCATATCGTAGACATAATTCTATTGTAAGTGTCAAATGCAATTGATAAAGTAAGTCATTGTCCTACTAGATCTTGAATAATGTCAAATATCCAAATACCAAACTTCCCCATAACATTGAATCACAAGCACATATGAAATTTAGCCTCTGTAAAAGCAATTTCATGAACAAAATCATTAATTATATCATTTAGGCCTTAATGTTCAGACATAAGTGTGGATTATCAAAATGAAAATATTAAAATAACAAAACCCTATAGTCTCGAGAGTATATCAAAATACCAAACTAAAAGTATCATAATGCAATTATGTCATCTACACTATGGTGGATCAGGTGAGGCCTCACATAATTCATTACCCTAATAGATCATAAAATACCATGAATCTATTGACCTAGTTTCTTGGTTATAATATTTCGAACCTTAATTCCATAGGGTCTTAACTTCATCAACCTAGTGCAACTAAATGGGTTATTTAACCTAGCAATAACTAAAATCTATATCCACTCAAGCAACATCTTGTAGTTCATTATTGATAAGTAAATTATCACTCATTACATATATATAAATTCTAAAACCTCCTTACCGTCATTTCCTCATAAGATGTAGGGATAACTATAAAT
The DNA here is from genome assembly GCA_028749045.1 of Cupressus sempervirens. NCBI lineage: Eukaryota > Viridiplantae > Streptophyta > Pinopsida > Cupressales > Cupressaceae > Cupressus > Cupressus sempervirens. The sequence goes on from CM053792.1 coordinate 601,108,038, forward strand.
ATTCATGTCCCCTTCACAAGAAGCTAAAACATATCATCTAATGTCCTTGTTTTTCCTGAATCCTAATCGTACCCATTACTTTTAGGTTTTTCAATATTGTACTAAGGAAGGGGCCTTATAGTTGATCACCTAATTATAATGTAGCCTATGGCTATAACTTCCATATCTAATTCTAAACCCGTCATAAAGAACCTTTTCCCTAATATAGTTGTGTTAGCCCCTATTTGATTAATTAACAGAAAGACATAAATTGTGGGAGACATAAATTTTAGGAAAAAATAACTTATTTACTATTATTTTACTCCTTTTCATATACACATCTAATATCTACTCACTACTACATACTACCCAACCAAAAATGATATAGGGACTTGAAGACTAGTTTTCAAAGGCAAGTGAAATAGGGGGAAGTTGAATTCTAGAATATCTTGCTCTATCTTAAACTTATAAGGAATCTTAAATAAAATATTTTATTTTTAGAACAAGGAAAAGAATCAAGAATTTAAAATACAATGACTACATGTAGACGAAGAAGTGATCAAAAAATAAGTCTAGAGTTAGTACACCCCCACCTTGTCCAACTTCATCTAAACTTTATACATACAATGGGAAGCCATACTTGCAAGTAACAAGACCATAGATTGAATAATCATGGCACTATTTAGAATAGCTATAGAAAAAAATTTAACCATATTAGATAAAAGAACTAATGGTATAAGACTTTGTATGTAGAATATACACAAGAAAATACAATAGTAGACTATAGTGGTTTCAAAATTATTATAATATAGATTCATTAGTAACTTAAGTAAGAAAAATAACTTATGTTTTTTTTTTCTAATTCTTTAATGAGAATAGATTCATTAATTAAACAACACCATGAGAATCTATATCCATGAATAGATTATCTATATCCATGAATAACTTAATTTTCATTATGTAAATCCTAAACAATGACAAACCTAAACTAGACACTCATATCAAACAATGAGACTCAAAAAGTGAGCCATGAGCACTTGCCAATTATTACAAAATATTATTATGTACTATGAATGGTAACTACTAATCCATTTTTTCTTGTATGGGAATAATAGAACCATGTCTCAGTTAAATTATTGCTTCTTACATTCAATGTAAATAGGAAGAATAACTATAACATAGTTTCTCAATATTAGAAAATACACAACCATTTCTTAATATCTTCCTAAAAACATAAGGTTACATATATAAGCCATTATTCCTATAATATGTGTCATCAAATAAATAAAGGTACATTTTTCATAGAACAAATTGACAAAATAAAAAATAATGTGATTTTCAAGTACCTCAATCTTCAACAAAGATGTTGTGGCTACATATCTATCAACTACATTTCCATCATTGTCAACCATAAACTTAATGAAGTTCCATTTTATGCTATCACCAAAAAATCCACCTTTGATTTATTTCAAGAACTTGTAAATAGGGGCTGCATTACTACCATTGACCTCAACCTACATCATCAAAGTACAATACAAACACAAAATATAAAATGTAATAACTTTGTTTACAAGTTAAATAAAACTTGAACAAAAATTCAATTATTTTACAATAACATTGCCCCTAGAATATCTAATAAAGATATCTAATAGGAGATCAAAATATAGCTAATATGCTAACCTTCCAGAAAATGGGAAACTCTTCTATAAAGTAAGTATATGCCACCTCTATAATCTCCTTGTTATCACCTAGTTCCTATCCACCAAACTAGTTGCAAGGAAAGGCTAGGATTACTTATCCTTTTTAAGATTAATTTTTTGTCATCATAATCTTTAAAAATATTGAATATATATATCTTGAACCCATATCTTATTATACAAGAGTAAGTAGATCTTAGTGTATTTAAACCATTACATGGAGTAAAATGAAGATTAGATTGTATTTTCTTAATGTATGAGTTGATTGATATTTATGATCTTTGTGAGTTGAATGAAGAAAGAGGAAGGAGACTAGAGGTATTAATAAGGCAGCATGTAGAGGAAGAAGTTGAACAAAAATTGGATAGTAAATAACACAAAGATGTTGTGGAACTTGTTAATGCAAAGGATCAAGTAGATGACAAAGGAATGGTCACTGAGATGGACCAAATAAAAGATCCAAGGCGAGAAAAAAATATCTAAAATAGAGGACATTAATGGCTAAGAGGAAAAATAATGAGAGTTAGAACATGATAAGGCAATAAATTTCTTGTAGCATCAAGGAAACATGGAGCAGATAGTTAGCATTGTGATTGTAAATTTTGATGATAGTAGTAAAGGGAAAGGCCATTTGAAGATTGGATTAGTGAAAGAGGTAGAGAAGACCTCAATCTATATGGAGAATAAGGAAATTCCCATTAGAGAGGCTAATTTTTCTTTCTATTATTGGCAAGCAATATTCGAATCAGGTAGAATGCAATCAAAGGAATGAAGGTGTTGAAGAGGTTCATGATGACAAGAAGATGACAATGGGTCAATGCAAGACCATAAACAATATAGAATTGGAGTCCTTTAATGTAGAGGTAATGAGTTATCTATTTTCTAACTATACTTCTAGGGTCCCCTATGAAATAAGATTGTGAAATTTAGAACCTAGTATACTTAGCTCATTACATCAAAGCTCCAAAAGAGGGGAGCTATTCAAAATTAATCACCAAATCACTACCTAATGCCAAACCTTCATAATTAAGTATACATGTTGATTAAATTATGATTTGCAAAAGAGCCCAATGATCATATGAAGAAAAGTGTTAATCTAGTCAATTCCTAATGACAAAATGAACACTAGAGAACCAAGCCAAAAATGGGCATAAAAGCCACCCTCATTGATTTTGATCCAGAATTCAAATTGTAACCATGAACTAACAAAAGCCATCTAATGTAAACAAAAACTACATAGATGAATACAATATCTTCAAAAAATAAGTGAGATCCATAAAATTAAAACATGTAGATCATAGAGAAGCCATGATTTACTATAAATCCCTTTCAAGCTAGCAATTACCAAGGTAGGCACATTTAGAAAAAGGCATAGATGGAACACACAAGATTGCAAGAAATAATTCTTTCTTTCAAGTATATTTTCCTTTTCAATATGATATTTATAATAAAAAGAGTTTCCTTATTAAGTGTCAGTTTGTTTTCACTAATATAATGAGACATCATTACTAGAAGATACCATGGAAAATGATTAAGTAGATTTGCAGTTAGTAAGATAAGAGTATATTTGCTTATGACTCTTTATAATAAGTGCTAAGAAAATCTTATTAAGTGTCAGTTTTTTTTTTTGCTAATATAATGAGATATTATTACTAGAAGATACCATGGATAGTGATTAAGTATATTTGCAATTAGTATGACAAGAGTATATTTTCTTATGGCTCTTAATAACAAGTGCTAATAGAATCTTATTCTTGAAAAGTCATTCTATTTTTTTAAGGCATCAAAAAGGCACAACTTGGACTCTTTCAGTATAAGACACAGATCATTTTCTTATCTTCTTAAAACTATGGTTCCTATTAAAATAACTTTTTCCTATTTTCTGAGGAGATCTATCATATCATTAAATACATTTTCAATATATGCTTTGAATTATATCTTATATTCATCATCAGGATGAAGAAATAATGAGTATAGAATTGTGGATATGAACCTTACTATTTAGTAATCATTATTTTCTCATTTTATTGATAATTAACTAGGCATTAGTTTATATATATATATAAAGTTCAATCCATAAAACTTGCATTGAAATTCCACATCTTTTCTAAAAAATTGTTTGAATGAAATTTTACTTTTTCCAATATTATGTTAGAATTTTTGTCACAAATATTTCTATAATTAGAATGAAGAAAGGATTGTGCAAGAGAAGATCATGATATTGGAAACTACTAGAAACAAAATTTGAAAATTTGACCAATAAAAGAAAGTGAAAGAAATACCTCCACCCATACTCTCGATGATGAATTCCAATTCTTTAGTAGCTGAATTTTCTTCAATCCTCACTACAAGGTAGATAAATGAAATATTTTTATTTGTTATCTTCACAAATATTTCATTAGGAATGTGTGCAAACTATAATAGCATTAAATTTTTCTATAAACAATAATAATTTCTTTTATGTTCTTGTGAAATTGAATGATTTCAAATGAACCCACTAAAAATCAAGTATTTTTACTTGTTATCTTCACAAATATTTCATTAGACGTGTGCAAAATAGAATAGCATTAGACTTTTCTATAAATGTTAATAGATTTTTTATGTGCCCATGAAATTGAATGATTTCAAATGAACCCACTAAAAATCAAATTTTGTTGAATGTGAAGACTCTAAACTACATAAATCTTTTGCATGATCCCTTTACATTCAAAGTGGGAGCTTTAAGAAAAATGAGTAGGTGTGTTGAATTTTTTAGATAGTAATTTGATGAAAGGTGGAGAAATTAGAAGAAGCCTAAATGTAGTTGGATTAAAATCCATAAAATGGTGCATGCTTTTCTTTTAGGAGATGGATCACCTCAACACCCATATACACAAGATATCTATTGAAAGATGGAGAATTAGCTTGGGAGATGAAAGTAGTGAGGAATTTCTAGATTCAATTGATACATTACATCTAAATTCATCTCCAATTATGTTCCAAGAGAAATTGTTTTTAGAGATATGACCTAGGTATTAGAGGTTACTAATGACGCTAAATGGATCAAACTAAAAGATAATATTGCACTCTCATAATTACATGATTGGTGGGAAAATTAGTATTGGATGTTCCTCAACATTGGGTGATTATGTTGTTGTGATGGGAAATCAAAAATCACTCCTCAAAATAAATTTCCTTGGTATCATTGTTGGAAATATAGATGGAGTAACTGAGAGGAGGGGTGAATGAGTTACCACAAAAAAAATTCCATAGATCCCTTAGATGTCTAATAAATCTATTTACTATTGTCACTCAGTAAACATTCATGAAATGTTGTAACTCAGTAAATGCAGTGAATGTTAACTTTAATAGATCATAACATGTATAAAATAACTTGCAACCATACAAGAAATAGCATAAACACATGAGACACTAGATTTAACATGAAAATCCAATATGGGAAAAACCACCAATGTAACTAGCTATTGATTTCCACTCTTCTGAAGTGAGCCCTATTAGGAGCTGAACCTATTAAAGGTTACAAAACACACTATTAGGTGTGACCTTGTTAGAGGATTTAATCACCCTATTAGGAGTGGCCTTGTTAGAGGTCTTTAGAACAATTCAATAGAACTGTCACCCTATTAGAGGATTTACAAAATGGTTGTTAGACCAAATCTATTAAGAGATTTTGGAATCACTACTACAATGATTAGAAAGTAACAATGAGATGACCTAAATGAGATGCAACTAAAGTTGCTGATCATAGATCTCTATTCTACACAACTAGATCCTTCCTAATTGAATATAGTTTTTCTACTCCTCAAGAATATATGACCATCCTTCAAAATTTTCTCTTACAAACAATCAATCCACTTGTATGCTTGCTCATTCATTCACTCACTTTCACATTCATTTCAAATTTAGAATTTGCAATGACCTTTCATATATACTATTCAGATTATCAAGTTAGCTCATTCACAAGTTACAATCATCTATAATTATTACCATAGTCAGCTAGAAATAATAGTTGAAATATTTAAGCCTTATTTCACAAATTAACAAATTTCTTCATTGGCTTACCCTACTCGATAAGCACTGTTCCATAAATGATTTCCTATGTTAACCATCAAAAATTTGGTTAACACTACAAACCATGCAAAATCCTTTGATTACTGAGTGACCGCGATAAACACTAGCTTTCCTTTACTAACCTTGAGAGCTCGGTTAACACTATCTTCTAACATAAAATCCTTCGACATCAAGTGGATTCGGTAGACACTGTCTGCACAAGGTAATGTCCAAGAATGCTCGATAGACACTTAAAATCATCTTGCAAACCAACTAAGCTTTGTAAAAACTTACAGATAACTAGTATGACATTTGTGTAACATCAAAGACAACACAAAATTGAATAATTATATCCAACAATCTCCCTCTTTGGCAATGATGGCAACACAACATGTCATAGCATGATGAAATTTGAAAACAAGACTTTCTTTGATAGAAATTTCCTCCCTCTTAGATTTTACACCTCAAGCTTTAGTTATCTGTAGGAGTCTCCCTCTATGATAATAAACTCTCCCTCTTTCTCAGTAATCTCTCCCTCTGACTAATTCTAGAAAGATATAACAATAATCTCTTTTTCTTGCCTCTATCTACAAATTTCTTTTAGAAATGTATGACAGTAAAATCTCCCTCTTTGACAACACATGCCAAAGACAACACATATCAAATAAGTTTCAATGTGCCTCGAGTACTAATTCATATGCAATGTTTCCTTGACTCTACTACTCAACTGATAGATTTTCAACTTAGTTTTAGTTGATGCATCACTAAAATTTTATTTTAGTGAGCTTCAAATAGGGGAATGTCCCCTAACTTGCCTCTTAGATACAAGAATGCATCCTTAGGTAGTGGCTTTGTGAACATGTCAACAATCTATTCCTTTGTATGAATATATTCCAATCTAATTTCCTTGTCTTGCACCAATTCTCTGACAAAATGATACTTTATAGAAATATGCTTGGTTTTGGAATGCATCACTAAATTTTTTGAAATGTTGATTGCAATTGTTTTATCATAGAACATGACAACTAATTCTTTGATTTCAACCTTCACGCCTTCCAATAACTATCTAAACCAAACAATGTTAGAACAATTCACTTCTATTGCAACATACTCTACCTCTTCTATAGATTGGAATGTACAATTTTTCTTTTTACTTGTCCAAGATACCAATCTTTTTCCAAGAAAGAATGCACCACACTTGTACTCTTTCTATCATCAATGTTTCTTGCCCAATCAGCATCAATAAACACTTTCAAATCCAAATTTCCTCCAATTTTATACCACAACCCATAATCTTCAATTCCTTTCAAGTATCTCAAGATCCTTTTTACTACCATCATATGATTTTCTCTAGGTTTAGTTGAGAATCTTGCTAATATACCAATTGTTAAAGCAATATGAGGCCTTGTATGAATAACATATTGCAATTTTTCAATCATTGATATATATAAGGTTTGATCTACCTCTTTTGAATCATCATCCTTTGTAAGCTTTATTCCTATACACATGGGAGTTCCAACTAGTTTAGAGTCTTCCATTCCAAATTTATTGACTATATCCTTGATATATTTTGATTGAGTGATGTAGATACCATTCTTGCTCTGCTATATCTGAAGATCAACAAAGAATTTAATCTCTCTAAACATAGACATTTCAAATTCTTTGTTCATTTTCTCTAAAAAAAATTTACATTGATATTCATTCCCTATAAACAAAGTGTCATCCACAAAGATTTTTTCCAAAAAAATATTGTGATCTGGTCCTTACTTAATGCACAAACTACTATTATCATTAGTTCTTTAAAAACCAATCTAAATAAGGTAGTCATGCAATCTTTCATACCATGCTCTAGGAGCTTGTTTCAAACCATATAATTCTTTGTGTAACTTACAGACCATGTCCTTCTTGTCTGGATTAATAAAGCCTTCAGGTTGCTCAATACATACTTCCTCATCAAGAATACCATTTAGAAATGTAGATTTGACATCCATTTGATATAATTTAAATCCTTTATGTGCTACATATGCAAGTAGCATTCTGACACCTTCCAATCTTGCAATAGGAGAAAAAATCTCTCCATAATCTACACCTTCTTCTTGAGAATATACTTTGTATACCAATCTAATTTTGTTCCTTGATACCTGTCCATCTTCATTCAACTTATTTTTGAATACCCATTTAGTGCCAATCACATTTTTATCTTTAGGCCTAGGTACAAGAGTCTAGATTTTGTTCTTCTCTACTTGCTCTATCTTTTCATTGATAGCCTCAATCCAACTTGCATTTTCCAATGCATCTTGACACTTCTAGGTTCAAAATCAGCAAGTAAACATGTACCTTTTAGCTTACTTCTTGTCATGGTACCTTCTGATCCATCTCCAATAATCTGATCTAGTGTATGATGCCTCCTAAAATATTTGGCTAACACAGATTCCTTTCCTTTTGAGTGAATTGCATTGCTATCTTCTTGAACTTCAACTTCAGTTTCTAGTTGTTCGGGTTTGGTAGCTATTGGCTTAGTAGCTTTAGGCTATGACTCAATTTGAACTTCTTGCAACTCGATAGCTATGTTGGGCTTGATAGATATAGTCTTTCTATTGATAGATGTGTCTAGCAAAGTATCAATAAAAACAAATCTCTTGTAATCTTCAGGTTCCTTTTTCCTTTCTTCTTCTATCTTTTCTGCAACCTCATCAACTTTCACATGTGCACTTTCTATAACTTTTTGAGTAGAAAAATTCAAACATCTATATGCCTTACTTTTGGAAGAATATCCTAAAATTATTCCTTCATCACCTTTAGCATCAATTTTTCTTTTTCTAGATTCTTTCAAAATGTAACATTTGCTTCCAAATACTTTAAGATAGCTTACGTTAGCTTTACAACCATACCATAACTCATAGGGGGTTTTGAGTGAGTCCTTTAACTATACTCAGTTTAAGGTATGAACTACAATGCTGATAGCTTCCTTCCAGTATCTGATTGCAATGTTCTTTTCAATCATTAAAGTTCTTGCACAATCCATGATAGATATATTTCTCCTTTCAGCTATTCCATTTTGCTCAAGAGTTTCAGGAGCTGATACATGCCTTTTGATTCCTCTTTCAATACAAAAATTATTTAATTCATTGGAAATGAATTCACCACCTTTGTTTGATCTCAAGCATTTCAATATTTTCCCTATTTCCTTTTCCACTCTTTTTAAATACCATTTAAACTTTTCAAATGCCTCTGACTTCTCTCTTAAGTACATAATAGTCATCATTCTAGAGTAGTCATCAACAAAAAGAATAAATAATTTTTCTCCACTATAACTTTCTACTCTTATGGGTCCACACAAATCAATATGCACAATTTCTAAAATATCTTCAGATTGATGATTTTTACTTTTGAGACTAGTCTTTCCCATCTTACCAATCTAACAATTCTTGCATAGACCAACATCAGGTTTCTTCAAATTAGGAATGCCTCTTACTTTCCTAAATTTTCTTATTTTCACCATGTTGTCAAAGTTTACATGACACAACATTCTATGCCATAACCAACTTTCTTCAACTTGAGCAATAAAGCATGAGCATTCACCAAGATCAAGATAAAACAAATTACCTTTTGTTTGTTTTCCTAATCCAATCAACCTTCCTTTGTCATCTAGTAGTCTTGCTTTTCCATGAAATCCAATGTTAATCACCTATGCTACACTCAACAGGTTATGTTTTAGTCCTTTAACCCAATATGCATTATTACATACAAGTTCCTTGGTTAAATAAATTCTGCCTCTTCCTTTTATACAATAAGGTTCATTATTTCTAAACCTTACACTACCACCATCATAGTCTGATGTGAACATCCACTGTCTATAATCCATGTATCATTTTTGCTAACATGAGAGATAAGTTCCATCTCATCTTCTTCTTCATCATTATTAGATTCATCTTTTACAGCAATGTAAATAATTTCATCTTCACTACTATATGAATCCTTAGAATCTTTATCCATAAAGCAAGTGTTCTTACCTTTTTCCTTGAATGATTTGTGATTTTTGAAATCCTTCCTATCATAGCATGAACACATGAGACACCAGATTTAATGTAGAAACCCAATATGGGAAAAACCACCAATCTAACTAACTACTAATTTTCACACTTCTAAATTGAGCCCTATTAGTAGCCAACCCTATTAAAGGTTACAAAACACACTATTACTTGATTTAATCACCTTGTTAGGAGTGGCCTTGTTAGAGGTCTTTAGAACAATTCAATAGAACTATCACCTTGTTAGAGGATTTACAAAATGGTTGTTAGACCAACTCTGTTAAGAGATTTTGGAATCACTGCTGCAATGATTAGAAAGTAACAATGAGATGACCTAAATGAGATGCAATTGAAATTTCTAATTACAAATCTTTATTTTGCACCACTAGATCCTTCCTGATTGAATATAGATTTTCTACTCCTCAAGGATATATGACTATCCTTCAGAATTTTCTCTTACAAATAATGAGTCCACTTGCATGCTCGCTCATTCATTCATTCACTTTCACATTCATTTCACAATATTTATATTTTGCAATGAGCTTTTATATATATAATTCAGATTATGAAGTCGGCTCATTCATAGTTACAATCACTTATAATTATTACCATAGTCAGTTGGAAATAATACTTGAAAGATTTAAGCCTTATTTCACAAATTAATAAATTCCTTCATTGGTTGAACCTTCTTGGTAAACATTGTTCTAGAAATGATTTCCTATGTTAACCATCATAATCTCTGTTAACACTATGAACCATGCAAAATCCTTTGATTACCAAGTAAACTCGGTAAACACTAACTTTCCTTTGATGACCTTGAGAGCTTGGTTAACACTGTCTTCTAACATAAAATCCTTCAATGCCTAAGTGGACTTGGTAGACATTGTCTACGCAAGGTAATGTCCAAAAATGCTTGGTAGACACTAAAAATCATCTTGCAGACCAATTGAGCTTGATAAATGCTGATAGATAACTGGTATGACATTTGTGTAACATCAAAGACAACACTCAATTGGGTAATTGTATCCGACAATCATATGAGAGTTTTGTTTCAAAATAATCTTATACAAAGACTTGGTCAAGAAGAGGTTAGTGGAGGATCTCATTTTTTTGGCTTATTGCAATATGGGTAGTATCATATAAATGACCCAAAAAATTATAGTATTTAGACAAAGTCTAGCATAGACATGTATGACTAGTATAATGATATGAAGATTTTTTTACAATGATTTAATTGGGCTAGTAGGAGATTATAATTGCTAGAACAATTTGAAAGTCGAGAATGATGATGCCAAAACTAATGAAACATAGAAACATAACCAATGGGCTGTGATTTATTTGTAAATGGATAGAGACCACATTTAACATACATAAAAAATATCAAATTAATAACAATCAACAGACATTTTAGGTTAAATCAATCATACCAATTTTTGCAGAGGTTTTCTTTCAGTAAACAAATATTTTGTTGGAAAACCAACCAAGTGCTCTTGAACTAATGATATCATTTCTAGCCATCCATAAAAATATGAGAAAATTTCACTCTCTCCCTTTTTCATAATTGTTTAGAATTTGAGTTATAGTATCACACCCTATTGTGTTTGGGGTGCAATTGACTATGTTTTATATTCATGCCATTTTATAACATCTTTGAGTAATTATAGTTCTAAAATACTCTATTATATTTATAGATGTTAGCATTTTATACTCAAACCTAGGGGGACACTTGATCTACAAGACCAATTTCAATAGATATAGTATTTAGATTAGAACCTCTCAACATTACTCTATTTTAAGTATTTGTAAGTAATATTTTATTCTAGATATTGTCTTTAAAGATGAGTGAAAGAGAATTTGTGAATGAAACTAAACTACAGATGCACATGACTTCCATTTATACATAAATTTGAGAAAACCAACCTAATTTTGATTGATAAACAAATAATTTATTTAGAAGTCACTAAACCCACTTCAAACATTTTTTTAAAAAAATGATTTACTTAAAGGTGTAAGCACAAACTTTTGTCACCCTTTTGTATTTAAGGAAAAGGCTAACAAAAGTATAACTATTCATCTTTATTGAGATAAAATTTGTATTATTATTTTGAATTCGAAAATGAAGTAAAATAATGAAATGTCTAGAAATGGATGAAGTTTAGGATTATAATTTTTAATAATTATTTGGAATAAGAATTTATATATTTTCCTAATTTTTAAAGACACATTTTTAGCTACTAAAAAATGCTAGAAATTGGGGGTCTAGTTACCACCACAAAACTATAGGGAAATTAATTTATTTACTTTTGGTCTCAGACTATGTTATAGATAACATATATAGCTAGAACAATAAAAAATAAACATAAGCTTTAGACCTATATTTTCTCTTTTATAATGATTCAAATTTCAACTCATCTGAAATAGATAGTTTTCATCTCCCACTACAATTTTCAAAAAAAAAATCTATTCTAACCAAGAGAAAATTTATACATTCTATCCTCTAGAACATCATATAATTTTTAGATTTGTTTGATATGATTTAATATTTTTTTCTTTTTCAAAACTGACATCTTTTTAAGTGTTAAAATATGTTCTTGTAGAATTTTTTAATTACAATATACACACTATAAACTCTATATGAGAATATTCTTGACTCTGAGCTCTATAAAATGGTGTTTACATGTTATTAAAAAAAACATCATAAAAAATAGTAAGAGTTATTGAAGCACCATTTTTCTAAAATAATTTTATTTCTTTAATAACTAGATACAAGCTAGTATAAAACATGCATTTAATAGCCATTTCCAATTGGAAAAGTGTGAGAGCATATATAACTTAGCTAGGATAAATCTATCTATATCATATGTTTTAATAAAATTGGTTTTTAGATAGAAATACTCAAATTCAATCGTTCTAATAGGTAAGCCTGAAAGGTGAAACGACTTTGTACTTTTACCCTTACATGATGAAAGAAAAAAAATGATAAATGAATGCAACCATTTATCTTTTTAGATTTTTCATTAGCAATAAAATTTATAAGTGCCAATAAACTTCCAATTTAGCATCTTTACTCAAACCTTAAGTTACAATTAGTCTATATGATCAACTGCCAAAGGTACAATAGTTAATTCCTCATCTCTCAACATTTTATAAAGAACTTTTGAATTAGTATTTCACTCATATATTCCATGGTAGTTTGTTTATAAGATCAATTCTTATAAATATAATTATAAATCTAACATCCTCAATGAAATATGGACTCTGACATCACATCACATATAGACTTGTTTTTGTTAAACTAAAGTTATAGGTATCATAAAATGCCTATGGATAAAAGATGGCCATTGGTCACTCCTAAACAATCTAATATTTCCATTTGAGACCCATATAACTTTATGTTACATCATTAATTAAAGTTAGTAAGAATCCTATTTCTAGCTTCAACATCTTTCATATTCACTACTATAAATAATGTTGTAGCATTCCTTATTAAAACTCTATAAATAAATACTCTAGATGTTATGATAGTAAATTGCACAACTAGATCCTTTATAATAAGTCTCCTAATAATTCTAGGTAAAATAAAGAAGAAGAAAATGACCAAAATGCTTAACTCTATGAACAGCAATTGTCCATTTCATTTGATCACATTCTATCTAGATAAAGAACAATGACTTTATGTCTATCCTCTAAATAGGACATACAAAGAAAAATAATATTTTTTAGTTATTGTGGGTACATATTTTGTGGAAGCATACACACTTATGCCAAATCGACTCCAAAGAGTTTTATTTACATGGTCTATGACAATAAATTGTTTAACCCATCATGAGATACTATGAGGCTCAATAATTTCAACATAATTCTCATCAAGGAAAGAAATAATACCAAAAATGAACACTCAAAATAAATACCTAAAATATCATTATATTTTCATGCTTAGCTCAATTTCTTACTAACATTAGGGTTTCTAAGTTGTAGACTATAATGCTCAGTTATAAGATAAAGATTGAGTTTTCTCTAAAATCCTTGACATACAATTGATCTTTACAACTGGTTATACTATAAAAAGACTCAATGAAAGTAAAAATATTAGAAATGAGGAAGCATCTGGATCAATGCTTCCAAATTAGTTGTTGAAACAAACACACAATTGCTTCTATAAATGCCAACTAGAAGAATTCCCTAGTCAGGCCTATCATTTAGTACAATATCCTTTCAAAATTTCACCTCCAATAGCTCCTACAATGCCTGAAAAAATAACAAATAAACACCTTTTTGCTAAATCTCAAGTTGGGGCTTTGTGTGGGTAGCAAGAAAATCAAATCTTTACTAGATCGCTCGGTCAATGCTATCACTGAAGAATCTCTATCACTCAGCTAATATAGATACTCAACCAACATTTTTATGCTTGACAATGCTTAATTTCCTTAATTTTGTGCTTCACTATTTATTAGAATTGAGACAAGCTACTGATTTATGAATGTACTTATATCAATCTTTTTCACAGAATTCCACAGGAATATTATAATGCATACAAAATATTTAGCAAAATCTGCATAATAAAAACATGTCTTATGGAATTTCCAAGATGAATATGGTTTTTCCATTATATGGCCATGTATAATATAGTTGTCAAAATTGAACTAGTGTGTGACATGCATTCACATATTTATGGAAAAAAATTTGTTGCCCTCCTAAAACATTTTTTGAAATATAGGGAAAATTGAGGCCATCCAAAAAGTTCCTCTTTAGAAATCATAGGCAAATGTGTTTAATTTTCCATGTGCAAAAAATATTTTTGATTAGCTATTTCGTGTCGAAAGGAGATTCGAGGACACAAATACTATGGTAGTGGGCCTAGGGATCTGACGCATTTTTGATAAACTTGGTGGGATGCACCATTCTAGATATGTGGAAATAACTCACCAAACCAGCATTGGTCGATGCATGAAATTTTCAATTGGTGAATATTCACCTCTAAAGTAAACCTTGATATCATCTAATTTTATTTTTGTTAAACCATGAGTAAACCTAATGGATGACACATGAAAAATATGTGGTTTCTTTGTAATTTTGGTGCAAAATATTTTGGTAGCTACTTGAGTCTCCAAACCTTTGCATTGGATCTCTGAGAAGAATCCTAGACTACATTGCATTTAAAAGTGCATACACACTTTCAAATTTAAATATTTCTCCAAGGTCACATTCAATGGAATATCAATATATAGTGTCTTACATAACACATATGCACTATAGTGCATACTCCCTATGTGGAAATAAACTAAAACTAAAAAATCCTTCTAAATAGAGAAGACTCATGCCAATTTCATCATTATGACCATACATAAAATATAATATTTAAGTTAAATGTTCTTCCTTTATTATACTTAAGTTAAATTTTGTGTATATACTTTCAACATGCTTGAGAGTGGTCTTAACTTCATAAGAATTAACACCAATATTCTTGACTATGAGGGTTTCTAGGAAAGTTCATACTTAGCCAAATACAAAAAAATCAACACATTATCTTCAACATGATTTCTATTGAACTATTGATTACACCCTTAAGCCCTTGATGTATGCATGATCATTTGAGGTTTGTTTCTTATTATCTCTCTCTCTCTCTCTCTCTCTCTCTCTCTCTCTCTCTCTCTCTCTCTCTCTCTCTCTCTCTCTCTCTCTCTCTCTCTCTCTACCCATTACGATACATCTTATGGTTCCTAAAGAGTGGGGTCAAGTCCTTGTACTATGCACTAATTTATGGTAATGAGTCTTAAGTGTTTCTAGAGAAAATTAACATTTATTACAACTGTTTAAGACCTCTTACAATCCCTTATGACCCCTTGCGATACATTAGTAAATGGTAAGGGATTGTAAGGAGTATTGGGACACATTAATGTGTGATATGATCCCTAAAAATTCCTCACCATACATTAATGTATGGTAAGGGATTGTAAGGGGTCCTATAACAAAATAGTAACATAGGACCCCTAGGAACCCTACTATTTAGACATAATATTGATAATGATCATAGGGTGTCATAAAGAGTCTTAGGATATTAAGTTATCCTAGGATTCCTTAAGACATAGTAGGATCCCCTAACATACACTAGAAAATGGTAAGGGTTGTAAGGGGTCTTAGGAAAAATCAACATGTCTTAATTCTCCATAGGACCTCTCATCATGTATGGTAAAGATTGCAATGGATCTTTAGTGGTCCTATAACATATCAATGTGACCTAAAACCCCTTAAAGTGCATTAAGAACCATTACCATACATTAGTGTACTATATGGGACTCTAAAGGGTCATAGGAGATCTTCACACACATTAACTAGGACCATTTAAGATTTCTTACAACCCCTTTGAAACCATTTCTATATACTAATAATGGTTGAGAGGTCTTAAGGGGTTTTAGGAAACTTTAATATGTTATAGGACCCCTTAAGACCCCTTACCTTATATTATTATATTTTTGGGGGTCATAGGATCCCTTATGAACTCTTTGGGACATTTAGGAACTACTTACAGGTTATTAGGGGTCCTTGGATACATTAATGTTTCCTAGGACCTCTTACAACCCCTTTTCAACACATAATTGATTATACACTAGGATACATCAAAGTATCTTAGGACCCTTCATGACACATTACAAATTCATTAGTATTTTTTTTATGCCCCTTATTATGTTTTAAGGGGCATTAATGGATTATATTGTGTCCAAATTAGTTCTAATGAATCCTTAGGGATATTAATGGGTCTTAGGACCATTTAAGATCAATTATGACCCCTTATGATACATTAGAAACATTTAAATCCCAGCAGTTTTTCCTAGAATAGTTAATGTGTTCTAAGGGGCCCTAATACCACTTAGGACACTTTATTGTTGAAGTTGATGAAAAATAAACCCCATAGCTCCCAAGAATCACTTGAATGCAAACACCTATCAGAGAAAAAGAGAAGCAAAAAGCTATGGAGGCTAAAATCCCTAGATCCACATATGAGACATTCTTGATGAGAAAAAATAGAGATTGATATAATCAAAAGTGAATGAATAATATTTACAAAGAGAGATCATCCTTATAAAAGAGATCGAAACCCTAGTAGGTAAAACCTAGGTTGCATGATAATAATTAATAACATAATTAATTATTACATGTCTAAAGTTTAGCTTAAGTAAACTAGAGATAAATAGAAGTGACTTAATAATTAAATCAAAATGATTTAATTAATAAGGAAATATCTTATTACTCTAACACCCCCTTAAGATAAACTTAGGTAGTAACTAAAAACCTAGAAACTATTGTTGAAAGCAAATTTGGGTCCTAACAACAAGGCCTAATGAGGTACCCAAACACAACCAAATATCTATAAAGAGAAGAAATAGAGAAAATCACATGGGAAAAACCCTACTCCAAAAAGAGATGGAAATAATGTTCTAGAAGATAGGAACAAAAAATGATCATGAAGAACACCATTAAAGCATGAAGCTACAAACACTGCCAAACTACTATTCTGAAGAACCTCCATTATATAGAGCATGAATAGATAGAGAAGACTAATTCTAAAGAGATGATCAATCAAAGATGGATGGTATCTTCATGGCCTCCAAAAATTTGAATGGAAGAATGTCTATATTGTAAAGGATCCATCTCACCAAAATGCATAGGTATCTAGCCACTAAAATTGCTTAGTACATAGGATTAAATACTGAATGCATAGCTCACTCCATTGAACTAGGCAAGAAATAGAACCAAAATAACCCCACTATTATTCTAAGAGATATGAATTTCACACTAAAAATGAATGCAATATCTCCTCCAAAAAGAAGCACTAGGAACATTGAAAGTACAAAAAAAGTACAAACACCTATATTGGCAGGTGTCATCAAAACATCATGAGGCAAATGTCATGGAAGGAATGCTCACTTGACAAAGGAAGATGAAATATATGACCAACATAAAACCCCCCCAAGGAAATTTATAATGTAGTGTGTGTACAACAAAACACAAAGATGTGCAAGATCCTGAAATGCAACAAAGTGGCACTTTGTCTCAGTGTGTTTGCAAATATACTACAAAAGGATCTAAACAAAGATCAAAAGAGACATAAGGCTCATACAATAGATAGAATAACCCAAAAAAAATCATCTAAAAAAAAAAGTTGATCCCCAAACCTCAAACAACCAAGATATCCATCACAATGAAAAAAACCAAAAAAACTGAATGGGATATGCCTGGAGCAGAATTTGGAAAATGTCTCAAACTATGTCTCTTAGATTGAAAAATAAAAATTATGAATTTGATAGTCAAAAAAAGCAACTAAATGAAATCAAAAATCCAATTAAACTTCAGCATCATGATGCACTAGAAATTAGCTTTCTGGTGCTTCTTTTGAATAAAAAAATAGAGTCTGGATGAGCAAGTTATGGCCAAAAAACCACATGTAGGTTTAAAAAAATGGGAAAACCAATTTTTACCAACTTAGAATCCACACCAAATGTCTTGAAAATCATGCCCACTAGTACCAAAAACTATCTTAGGAAGGCTTCCACTTTCGTACAAAATTGTCTCAATTTGTGTGAAAAAAATCTTGATTTAAGTGCCAAAAAACATCTCAATTTTTTAAAAAAATCACAAAATCACTACATTAAGAAATGTGCTAAAAAAACATCAATTTCCAAACCCAAAATCTCAATTTACATACCAAAATTTAGAAAATTGTCACCTTGAGAAACATGTCAAAATTATTTTTGAAACAAAAAATAATGATTTCTATGCAAAAATTAGAAAATTATTGCCTTGAGAAGCATGCAAAAAAAATCACCTCCTTAGGAAGAGTGCCAAATTTATGTGAAATATTTTTTAGCCTCCAATTCCAACTATGTCCAAATTGGAAATTTTTTATATGAAAATACTAGTTTTGGAGTGCTCTAAGCTCAATGGTGATATCTATTTGGGGTCAAAGTACACCAAAAAATGGTGACTCGCCATATTCGATACAATTTTTTTGTTGAAAAATGAAACCTTCTAATAAAAAAGAATAGATTTGAATTCCAAGCTAAACTTCTCATAAACAAAACATGTGCATGAAGATCTAGAGCTCAGATACTATGTTGAAGTTGATGAAAGATCAACCTCACAGCTCCCAAGAATCAAATGCATGCAAACACCTATCACAAAAAGAGAAAAGAAAAAGCTATGGATGCTAGAATTCTTAAGTCCATGGATGAGACATTCTTGATGAGAAAATATAGAGATTGCTATAATCAAAAGTGAATGAATAATGATTACAAAGGGAGATCATTCTTATAAAGTTTATCTAAATAAACTAGAGCTAATTAGTGACTTAATAATTAAATTAGAATGATTTAATTAATAAGGTAACATTTAATTACTCTAACAATTATGACCTCTTATCATACATTAAGACCACTAAAAACCCAATATGACACATTAGGGCCCATTAAATCCTTTTAGGACCTATTACAACCCCTTAGGAAATATTAGTCTGTCCTACAATGATTAATGTGTTCTAAGGAGTCGTAATTGGTTCCTAGTGTAGGAGAAGCTCATAAATTTATTGGTGGCATGGGGGATACAATGATCACATATGGAGTCAAAAGTTCCCAAAGATCAACTATATGATTTTGTAGCAAATTATAGCAATTTATTATAATGATCTTGATGTACTAGAAAAATGTATGAATGGTTCTAAAGGGACAATAAGACAAAATAATGTAATCAATGGGGCCAAGATAGGAAAGGGCCTAATGAGGGGTTTAAAACTTGATAGATGATGCAATGAAATCCATCTAAGACATTTAGTAATGGGTATGAGTTGTCTAGAGGTCATTTATTATGAGTTAGGAACTTGAATTTTCAAACCTTGATGACTACTTGGGTTTTGGTGCAACATTAGAAAAATAATGAATCTGAGTTTATTAAGGAATAAAATCAACTTGATTTAGTTGAATGAGCTATAATAGGGTCTATAAAACTTCTAAAATGCATTAGAAGAAGACGCATATGGATTGTATCAAAAAGAAAATTCAGAATTCAATAAAGAAACTGATTTTCCTTATACTTTTGGTCCATTCCTTGAATGTTTCATAAATTTATTAAGAAGCATGGTTAATTTATGGTGAAATGGGGTTATGGTGACTATATAAGTTCTTCAGTGAATCATTTTGAGTTTCAAAACTTGTTCTTCTTTTAATTTATTTGTGTTGAGAGTTCAAGGATAAAGTCCTTAACTTAGTTTTTTTGAGGGAATTAATGGAGTTTGGATCCATTCTATGAATTTCCCTTACTATCTCATGTATAATGGTTCTCATGTAATATATTATTGATTTTATTAACTTTTTCAAGTGTAGGAAGGAATGATAAACTATTGTATACCGTATATTGATGCCTAAAAGGGTAATGAATATGTTGCTACATCATACATGTATAGTAGTATGAGTTTTTTCTTAAAGAGAGGGTACTTCTATGCCATTAAAAATTAGTAAATGTCCCTCACATGGTGTTAGGAATTTTTGGGGGGTTTAATAAGTGATTATAAGTGCAAGTTCTAGGAAGCCCTAGTTCTGGGCTTGAAATAACAAGGGTTTTGGGTTAACCTATAAAATAGTGTCGTATGGAAAAAAATATTATAAAACCCTTCATTTGGCATTAAAAAAAACTATTATTAAGAGTTTGTATACTTGGGGTTTCTTTGATAAAGTGGCCTAATTAGCCCTATTTTTGGAACAAGTTGGTCTATTATGCATAGATATGTTAAAACATGTATACCTAATTTTGAGATACTTTATAAAGGAGCCAAAAGGTATCCTAATTAAATATTACTTTTTATGATGTTATGGAATAATCTATTGAAAATTGAATAAATCAAAGTTTTGAGACCTAATTGAGGGTTTCATCCTAGTTAAGGACTAGTGTGGGGTTTACATAAAATATCAGAGGTAGGGTTTTAGAACCTAATTATATCAAGTGTAATTTTATGATCCTAAACCATCCAAAATGATAGAAATAATATATTAATTATAAGATAAAATTTGAGTATTTGAAGGCTTGGGGTGACCAGAAAACTTTAAGGAGTTAAATCAATTTTGTGGAATCTACATTAGGATCTCACACATCTACACTAGTTCCTATGTGTCCCTAATGGTCCCTAATGGATCCTAAGGGGTCTTAATGTTAGAATTGTTTTAGAATAAGTGAGAGGGGGGGTGTATCAATTACTCAAAGTCCAATATTGACTAATCAAACTTTTTCACTAATTATAATGAGCCCATTCAACCTATCATGCATCCAAGGCTTAAACCTTCATCCTAGTAAGTTATTATAAATCAATATGTAGAAATGAAACACATGAAATCAACAAATGACATAGTGATTTACATGGAAACCCAATTTGGGAAAACCACCATAACATGCTACCTTATTTCTCACCCTTCTAAAGTGATGCCCTATTAAAGGCCTGCCTTGTTAAAGGCTATAAGACATTGTTAGATGTGACCTTGTTAAAGGATTTTAATACCCTGTTAGGAGTGTGACTGGTTAAAGGAATTTAGAACATTCAACTTGGAATGTCACCTTGTTAAAGGATTTCTTAATGGCTTCTAGGCCAACCTAAGTCCATAGGATTTCCATTAGCTAATACAATTACTAGAGAGTATTAGAAAGTCTTTAACCTGATGTAACTTAAAAATCAATCTTGCATATTTCAGATCACATTTTAGCTCACAACTTTTGCTAGGTTTTCTTCCTTTGTAGTTCTGATAGCTTGTCCACCCTATAAGCTTTGTCTCCTTGAGTCTTCTTCTTGTTGTGCCAATACAATCTCCTCCTTGTGGTCACTTGATCGAATTAGAGTCTCTGTGCTTTGTTCTTCCTTCTCAATGTCTTCTCTTAGACACCACACTTGCCCACACTCAGACAATATTCGATCTCTGACTTGTAACAACTTATGTAGAAGTCTATAATACATTTCCTACTCAATTCTTCCTACTCATAACTTGAATTGATATGGAAAGATATGATGCAACTTTCCCTCCAATTTGTTTCTTCTAGAAACTTCACGTTAAATCCACTTGTATTTGCCTAAAAATAGTTAGCATAAAAATTTGTGACACCAACTCATCATCCTTATCTTCCACCTGGTTCATAAAATTCAATGTAACAACCTTATCATCTCTGATCTGGAAAATGTTTGACTTTTGAAATAATGCAGCAGCTTGACACTATTGAAATACTAGTACTTGGCACATATTGTGTTACTCAACACTTGAACACTACTCGGCACCCATTATGGATTCACTTAGCACCAACTAAATTTACTGATGCTCAACACATACTATATTTTCCTTACTTGACACCTAAATTTTTCTCAGCTTTAACTATTTTCTCGACACCTAAACACTTTCACTCAATACACACTAAATTTTCCATTTTCTCAGCTTGAACTAGCTTGCTTAGCACTCACTAATTAACTTAGTTAAGCTTTGTAGTTAACCTTGTTACAACTTATCCTTCTAATATTTCTAAGTGTTTCCAACCTCTGTACCTTAGAATATATTATCAATGCACTATTTCATCAATGTCTTAGTTGATCCCTATACTTCATTGCAACATCATAACTCAACCTTTCCCTTAGGTGCTCTTGTTACCTCTTATTGATTAATTCCTCCTCATTAATCAAGTAAGTGATAGTACTTGGATCATATAAGCAATAGTCATTCCAACAAATAGAAGGTTTGACATCAATGACAAAAAAGTGATTGAAAACATTCTTTATCAACTTCATCATTCTTCAACAATGATCTTGTTAATCATATTCCAACAATCTCCCTCTTTGGCATTGATGGAAAACTAAATTGATCAACTTAATTAAGTTAACCAATTAAGTTACCATAATAATTTTATGCCAAAAAGAAAACTTCTTGCCATTTCATATCTTCCTCTTTGTATCATATCTCCTTCTTTTGCTGATCTATTATCCTGATTTCTTTTCATCTACTTTTTCCTCTTGGTTGTTGTTTCTTCTTTTACTAATTCTTCCTCTATATATTTGATCATGTAGATTTTCTATTTCTTTCTTTGACTGATTTGTTTCTGCTATTTCTCCCTTTGATCCTTGAGATCAAATTCTAGTATTTGATTAGTTCCTTATCTCCCTCTGATCTTCTACTACTGCTATTTCTCCCTCTTGTTGATCAGTTTATGCTATTTCTCCCTCTTTGAGAAAAATGCCAAAGATGTAGCATCTTTGATTATGTTGATATAGACTTTTCATCTTCCAATCTTCTCCCTCTATCACCATGCTTGTGACTAATTTGGGATTTCATCACTTTAATATCCTCTGAATCAACTTTCATTATCTCAACAATCAAATCCCTTTGATGCAGGGCAATTCTACTATTGCTCAAACAGCCTGAGATAGGGGTTTTACCCCTAGCTTACCTCTAAGATACTCAAAAGCATCTTTAGATAGTGGTTTTGTGAAGATATTAGCAATATGTTCCTTTGAGTGAATGTATTCCATCTTTACTTGTTTTTCTTCCACCAATTCTTAAACATAGTAACACTTGATTGCAATGTGCTTAGTTTTTGCATGCATCACATGATTTTTGGATATGTTGATAGCACTTATTATCACAATAGAGTATCACTGGCTTAGTTATCTCCTCCTCATTCCTCTCAATAAGTGCTTCATCCACACAATGTTAATACAATTGATGGAAACTACAACATACTCTGCTTCAGATGTGGACTATGATGTACAAGTTTGTTTCTTGCTAGTCTAGGTGACTAGTCTCTTTCTTAAGAAGAGTGCTCCTCCACTGATGCTTTTTTTGTCATCAATTTTTCCTCCCGAATCTACATTAGCATAGGCATTCAACTCAAACTTTTCGCTCTTCCTATGGTACAAACCAAAGTCAACTATCCCTTTAAGATACCTCATAGTTCTTTTCACTGCCATAAGGTGATTTTTTCTTGGATTAGCAAAAAATCTTACTACTATCCCAACAACTAATGCAATGTCTGGTCTACTATGTACAACATATTGCAACTTTCCAATCATGGATCTATACATTGTCTAATTGAATTCAGCCGACTCATCATTTTTGGACAACTTGTGTCCTATTACCATTAGTGTGCTGACAGGTTTGAAATCCTCTAGACCAAATGTCTGGAGTATTTCTTTGATATACATTGATTGAGTCACAAATATACCATGTTTTAGTTGATGTAATTTTAATCCAACAAAGAAATTTATTTCTTCAATTATTGACATTTCAAATTCATGTTTCATTTTGTCAGCAAAATCTTTGCTTAGTACTTCTTTTCCTCCAAAAATTATACCATCCACAAATATTTTTGATATTAGGATATCCTTACCTTCTTCTAACTTGATGTACATGTTGTTTTTGTCATCTGTTCTTTCAAAGTCTATCTTCACCAAATATTTGTGAAGTCTCTCATACCAAGCTCTAGGAGTTTTCTTCAACCCATAGAGAGCTTTGTGCAGCTTGCAAACCTTATCTTTGTTGTTTTCATCAACAAAACCCTCTAGTTTCTCTATGTAGACTTCTTCCTCTAGTATACCATTCAAAAATGTAGACTTTACATCCATTTTTTAGACTTTGAAACCTTTATAGGTAGCACATGCAAGTGGGGTCCTAAATCCTTTCATTCTTGCAACATGGGCAAATGTTTCCCCATAATCTAGTCCTTCTTCTTATGTATACCCTTTGCAGACTAATCTAGCCTTGTTTCTTGTGATCTCACCATTTTCATCCAACTTGTTTCTGAGCACCCACTTGGTTCCAATCACATTTTTGTCTACTGGTCTTGGAACTAAAGTCCAAGTCTTGTTCTTCTCAATTTTCTTTAGGTTTTTTTTCATAGCTTTATACTAGTCATCATCTTGTAGAGCATCTTTCACTATCTTGGGTTCAATCTTGCTCATCATACATGTTTCACTTTTAAGTCTATTTCTTGTCATTGGTCTAGCCTCTTTGTCACCAATGACCTATTCTGCAGGATGTTGTCTTCTCACATACTTGGCTAATCTTGGTTCTATCTGTGTTTCTATGTTTGGTCTATCAACATTAGAACCACTATGCATATCTTTATTAGATAACTCTTCATCTCTTTCATGTGTGTTAATTTTAGAATCAAAATGTGCGTTTCCTTCATTCTACAACTTGGCATTTGAGTGAAACTTGGCATTCACTACCCGTGACTCAATAGATACTAAACTTAGTTTTTGATTTCCAATTTGATTTTTAACATCTTCTTCATCAGACATTCCTTCATCGAAGTATACAAAGGATTTGAATTCTATTAGTTTCTTGGTTGATTGAACTTATGCATACTCATCAAAGTTTACATTTTCACTTTCCACAACTATGGTAGTGTTAGTATTTAAACACTTGTAAGCTTTGCTTCTAGTGGAATATCCAAGGAATATGCCTTCATCACTTTTTGCATCAAATTTTTCATTTGTAGATTCTTTAAGAAGATAGCACTTACATCCAAATACTTTGAAATGTTTAACATTAGGTGACAGACCATACCATAGTTCAAAAGGTGTTGCATTAGTACCTTTTTTTATTTGAACTCTATTGAGAGTATAGATTGTTGTACTTACAGCTTCTCTCCAGTACTTGAGTGCAACATTCTTTTCCATCATCAAGGTTCTAGAACAATCAATCATTGATCTATTTCTCCTTTTTGCTATACCATTTGGTGGTGGAGTTCTAGGTGCTGATGTTTTCCTTTTGATTCCTTTATCATTGAAAAATACTTCAAAATCTCTTGATGTGAACTCACCTCGTTTGTAAGATCTTAGGAATTTAAAGCTTTTTCTTGTTTCCTTCTCAACTTTGGCTAGATACCACTTAAACATTTGGAATGATCATACTTTTTTTTTAGGAACATGACAATCATCATTCTTGTGTAGTCATCCACAAATAGCATTACATACTTATCTCCTTTGTAGCTCTACACTTCAATTGGACCACACAAGTCAGTATGAACTAACTCTAATACTTCTTTGGAAGTATAGGTCTTTCTTTTGAAGCTAGACTTTGTCATCATCCCAAGTTGACACTTTTTACACATTGTGTTTTCATGCTTCTTTAGTTTTGGCAGTGCCTGAATTTCTTCATTTTGCTGATGCTAATCAGATTATCAAAATTCACATGGCATAACCTCTTATGCCACAACTACACATCATCAAGTTTTACAACAAGACAAGAAACATCTTCCATATCTAGATAAAATAAGTTACTCCTAGTCTGGTCACCCTTTTCTATCAAATTTCCATGAGTGTCATAGATTTTAGCAGTTTTGTTTCCAAACTCTACTTTGCATTCTATGTTGCCTAATTGTTATACACTTAGTAGATTATAATTCAAACCCTCAACATAGTATGGATTATCACATGATATCTTCTTTGTAAGTTTAATGCTACCTTTTCCTTTGATTAGACAAGGTGCATCATTTCCAAATATAACACTATTACCATCATATTGAGTAAAAGTAATAAATTTACTTTTGTCTCCAGTCATATGATGTGAGCATCCACTATCTATGATTCACTTGTCATTTTTGCTTATATAGGTTACTAGTGTTATTGCTTCATCTTCGTCTGATTCATCGTTCATGGCCACATAGACTACTTCATCATCATTCTCATTAGAATCTTCTTCAAAAATGTAGCATCTTCTCTCTTGTTCTTGTACTTGTTTCTTTCTTTTTGATGTTGGAAATAATCAAGACATGCTAAGTTATTGAGAGGGGAGGGGTGAATCAGTAACTTCAAAACTTTTCATTAATTCAACACATAGCAATGCAAATCATTCACCACAGATTCATCTACTTTACTGCATCCATAAGAATTGAAAGATAAACATTCATGACACATAGAATACAGAATTTTGGTGACCCAGAAACCTTCCAAGTAGAAAGTAAAATTGGGGTGGGGATGATGCCCACAAAACTTCACTACTTCAGCATAAATTTGGCTTGTTAAGGCTTACATCGACCACTTCTAGTGATCTACCCTATTAAGAGAAAATAAGACTACTAGATCCACCTTATTAGAGGATTTATAAATATACAATGAAGTATGCACTATGTTAGGAGATTTATACAAAGACTGTTAAGTATATACTAACTATCTTCTTGGTAGACATTTTGAAGCTTAGTAGTAACTACTGATCTTCACATTATCTGTATTCACTCAGTAGCCATTGGAATGCTTGGTGTAAACTGTGAAACTTGGTTAACATTTTAATGCTTGTTACGTATTGGAAACTAAGTGACGAGCTCAGTATCTTCATAGAATTGAATAAGTATGGTCACTAATGGAAAATGTAACTTAATGCCAACATGTGGTTCTTCTTTTGTGTACACCTTGCAGCAATATGACCTACTTTATTGCAATTATAACAAATAATAGGAAGATTACCTTTTCCTTTATGAAATCTTCTGGCTAGTAATGATTCCAATTGTTCCACATCTTCTTCATCTATGCTACTATCACTAGATACA
The DNA here is from genome assembly GCA_028749045.1 of Cupressus sempervirens. Taxonomy (NCBI): domain Eukaryota; kingdom Viridiplantae; phylum Streptophyta; class Pinopsida; order Cupressales; family Cupressaceae; genus Cupressus; species Cupressus sempervirens. The sequence goes on from CM053792.1 coordinate 601,135,357, forward strand.
TGTTTTCCTCTTTTATTCTTCTTCTTTGATTTCACCTCCTCAATGTCTTTCAATGTCAGCTTGGCCTTGAAGGTAGATTCAAGGTTCTTAGGTCTATAGTTATCAAATTTGGACAATTCAAATGTAGTAAGTCTTCCCTCTATTCCTTCAAAGGTTAATGTGTTTCCTTGTACACATCTTAGCTCTTGGATGGCTGAAACTCTAATAGCATAGATAGGGAGCAGGGTTCTCAAGTGTTTTCTATTGATAGTCTCTTCTTCCCTCTGACCACCCAAACTTCTTATTGCACTTACGACTTCTTTCATTTTGGAGCCATATTGAGAAGCATTTTCTCTTTCCTCCATTTTCATATCATCAAACTTTCCTTTGAGGCTTTTTCTTTTTTCTTTTGAACATTCTGATCTCCTCCATAGATTTCTATTTAGGCTTTCCACATCTTGCATGTAGTGTTACATCCTTTGATGCCATCAAATTTAGCATAGCGGAGTACAAAGGCAATCTCTAGCATTGCCTAATTGTACTTCATCTTTTTGTTCAAAACATTTGTAGAGAGGGGTCTAGCTAGATCTACATGTTCCACTATAATTGAGGTTTTTTCATAGTCACCTATTGATCCAAGGTACAGTTTCATTAGACTTTTCCATGCAACAAAGTTGTCTTTGTTGAGCTTGGAAACTTCTCTCTTGAACATCTTGATCTTTCTTACTGCTAGTACCTTAAAACTAAATCAGTAAAGAGGCTTTGATACCAATCATTAGAATTATTTTAGAATAACCTTTCAATCAATTATTCAAAGTCCAATATTGACTAATCAAACTTTTTCACTAATTATAGTGAGCCCATTCAACCTATCATGCATCCAGGGCTTAAACCTTCATCCTAGCAAGTTACTATAAATCAATATGCAGAAATGAAACAAATGAAATCAAAACATAACATAGTGATTTGCATAGAAAACCAATTTTAGAAAACCACCATTAACATGCTACCTTCTTTCTCACCTTTCTAAAGTGACGTCCTATGAAAGGCCTACCCTGTTAAAGGCTACAACACATTGTTAAATGTGACCCTGTTAAAGGATTTCAATACCCTATTAGGAGTGTGCCTGGTTAAAGGACTTTAGAACATTCAACTTGGAATGTCACCTTGTTAAAGGATTTCTTAATGGCTACTAGGCCAACCTAAGTCCATAAGATTTCCATCATCTAATACAATTTCTAGAGAGTATTAGAAAGTCTTTGACTTGATGTAACTTACAACTCAATTTTACATATCTCAGATCACAGTTCAACACAGAGCTTTTTCTTTTCTTTCTTCCTTTGTAGTTCTGATAGCTTTTCCACCCTACAAGATTTGTCTCCTTAAGTCTTCTACTCATTGTGCCAATACAATCTCCTCCTTGTGGTCACTTGATCAAATTAGAGTCTTTGTGCTCTATTCTTACTTCTCAATGTCTTCTCTTAGACACTAGACTTGCCCACATTTAGACAATATTAAATTTATGACTTGTAACTTCTTATGTAGAAGTCTGTAATACATTTCCCACTCATAACTTGGATTGATATGGAAAGATACGATGTATCTTTCCCTCCAATTTGTTTCTTCTAGAAACTTCATGTTAAATCCACTTGTATTTGCCTAAAAATAGTTAGCATAAAAATCTATGACACCAGCTCATCATTCTTATTTTCCACCTGGTTCACAAAAATCAAAGTTATAGCCTTATTGGCTTTGATTTGGTGAATCTTTGACTTTTCAAATAATGTAGCAGTTCAACACTCTTGAAATATTGGTGGTTGGCACATACTGTGTTACTGTGCACTTGAACACTACTCGTCACCCACTGTGGATTCACTTGGCATCAACTAAATTTACTGATGCTTGGCACATACTAGATTTTCCTTGCTCGACACCTAAAGTTTGCTCAACTTCAACTATTTTCTCGGCACCTAAACACTTTCACTCAGCACACACTAGAATTTTAATTTTCTCGGCTCCAACTAAAAATTTTCTCGGCTCGAACTAGCTTGCTCAACACTCATTGATGAACTTAGTTAAGCTTTTTAGTCAACCTTGTTACAACTTATCCTTCTAATGTTTCTAAGCATATCCAAACTTTGTACCTTAGAATATGTTATCATTACATTATTTCATCAATGTTTTAGTTGATCCTTATACTTCATTGCATTATCATAACTCGTCCTTTCCCTTAGTTTCTCTTGTTACCTCTTATTAATTGATTCCTCCTCATTAATCAACTAAGTGATAGTACTTGGATCATATAAGCAATTTTCATTCTAGCAAATAGCAAGTTTGACATCAATGACAAAATAATGATTGAAAACAGTCTTTATCAACTTCATCATTCTTCAACAATGATCTTTCCAATCATATTCCAACACTTAATGTGTCCTAAGGAGTGATATGACTTCTTACAAAACATTAGGAAACATAAGAACATATTAGGACCCATTATAACTCATTATAACCAATTAGTGTGTCTTATGCCCCTTAAGGTGTTCCAAGGTGTACTGATGGGTTATAATGTTCTATAGTTGGCCCTATTCCTAAAAGTTTTCAAAATGGTGAAAAATTGGGAATTTGACTACCTTTATTAGAGTATTAACATAATTTTCTCCATCATTGAGTATTCTTCATCTTTTTTAGCCCTTTCTAAAAAAATACCATAAATTGGATCATTATAAAGACATGTCTCCCATATTTGGTTGTCAAATTATTGTTGATTGATGAGTTATAAACATGGTAAACAAGATACTAAGAGGGGGGTGGGGTTTTGGTGGGGGGGTGAATCCAAATCTTTAACATTTTAAATGTTTCACCAATTCATTCACATCTACCAATAAACATGTGAATATAAAACTTGTAATCATAACTTACTATAACATGTAAATCTGATCTATCAAATGCATGAAAATAAAATGCATAACACAATATTTGTTACCCAAAAACCCTCCAAGGTGAAGTTAAAACTAGGGTGGGGATAATACCCACAAATATTCTATAATAAAGTTAACATGTGATGGTTACAATGTTTGATCATAAGATATGATCTACCCTATGATGAGTATGCCTCATTAAAGGCTTAAGAGAATGTTAGGTCTCACCTTGTTAGAGGATTTAACACTTATAATAATGTAAGGAACCTATTAGGAGATTTACAAAGATTTGTTAAGACCACTCTATTAATGATTTACCTTGATTCAAGTCTATTAAAATTCATTCAATACTTGACTTGTGGTAAGCTCTACAACCTAATTTCAAGTCTTCTACTTGCTAACTAGTTATCTCATTTGATCTAATATTACTTGTCTTTTCCTTTTATTTCTGTGCTTATGAATAAGTCACTTTCTCTGTTAAATTATGACAAAACTCTTCATTGACTTCTAATCTATGCTCAATCCTTTACTTTATTTATCATCTCCCTCTCTTACTTTCTCTTTCACTCTGATTCACACTCTCACTGACCATATGATCTAGGTTAATATCATTTCTATTTAAAGATTTTTCTATATGATTCCATGTTTTACCTCTTTATCTTGATCATTGAACACACAATATAGGGATCTATAATCTACGTCGTGTAAATGTTTGGGAACAACCTCTTCATATATAAAACATTCTATAAAAACCTCTTCAAAATTTAAATGTTCCTTCATAATATTTTTTCCTCAAACTCTATTTTGTTCTTGACTTTTATGTAAACTATGCATTGCTTGGTCTTCATTGTCTCTTGATGTTTGACATTGGTGTATCTTAGTCTATATTAATTTTTGTTGCTAACCATGTATTGTGCTCTGCATAGAGTATGTAACTTGGCACTTCTATGATTGATACTTGCTCAATTGCCGATGAGCTCGGATCGTATAGAAATTACTCGATGACCATACACTTACTCAGCTCTTATAGAGATTGGTATATACTTTCTTAAGTATATAACTTGACCTATATAGAGTATCTCAATCATAGTGATGATTATCTAATTCTTCCTTGTAAATGACTAAGTGTTTGATGCTAATAGACAACAATTTTTAGAGATACCAAAAATATCCCCCTTTGACATTAGTGGGAAACAAACTTTGTCATATTTACATCTTTACAATACAATTTGGTAATGAGCTCTCCCCCTAAGTCTTATGACTTATGAAAATGAATAATGAATAAGAAATCTATTTCACCTTTATTCAAATTTGTGTCTCCCTTTGACATCTTATTTTCCATTTTTCATCACATTCCCCATTTCCATATCTATTTCCCCCTTGTTTTTGAAAACTACATGCCACTACTGCTAGGATGGAATGAGTGAAAGTAATCCATATGTTTTGAAGAATTCCTTGTGAACTCTAGTAATCATGGACAATGCATGATCCCATGTGGTTCTTTGTACTGGTAAAATTTGATTATGCAACTGAAGTCTTTTAGCCAAATCTATTAAACTATCGGCCACTGAAAGATTATGATCTTCTATGATAATATTCTAGGATGTTTCCAATTCTCTTAGCATGAACTCCAAATGATGCATCATCATTGCCTAAATAGAGATCAATTTGGATCTTATATTTCTATCAGCTACCTAAAGCTCGGCCAATTTGCATTGAGCATTCAGTAGATTACTGAAATGGTCAATGCTTGATCCTGCTAACTTTGAAATAATGTTGTTGGATCTCTTTACATAAGCCTCAATTTGATTTACTTGTGCTTGAATACCATTAGTAAATCTTGGCACATCTAACAAAATTGTGTATAACTATTGTATATTCTATATTATCTCAATCATAACCTATACCTTCTCTTGTAGTTGCAATTTCTACTCAGCAATGGTTATGAAGACTTTTTCCACAACCTTAGTTTCAAATCTTCTGATCAACCAATCCATTAGCTTCTCATTTGACTCCATACTTCAAGCATTTACTTGATCAACTATAATTACAAATTGGTTGATGATTGGTGCATCTTTTTCAAAATTATGAATGTCAAAAGCATCAAAAGACATGCTTTACATTATATAGTACCTATTTCTACTTCTCTCCTTAACTCTTCTTGTCTCTTCTTCAAAAAAAAATTCTTGTAGCAAAATTGTTTTCTCCAAGGTGAGATTTACCAGGTCTAATTGTGGCATCTCAATTATTTCATCCAAACTAATCTAAATATCAAGTGAAACATCTTTTAATTCTCTTTTCCTACTTAATTAAGGAATGCTTCTTCTTGACACTACCTTAATAGTTAGTGAAGGGGTGTCACCACTTGGTCTTGCCTGTGCATCTGTTCTCAAGACAACAATAGTCACACTTGGTCCATATTTATTTGATTCTTTTCTTTCCTCATTTTGAGGTGCTAAAATAATCGTATTATTTTCACTTGTTTCTTTTTCTTCACCATCTTCATTTGTACTTGTGAGACTTGAAAGCTCATCCTTTGGAGTGTTAAGGGTGTTGGCATGTACTAGTGACATTTTGCCTCGTGGAATCAACACACCTTAATTTTCTCCATTGTGTTAATCATCATCTATGTTTATAGTGTCTATCTCTACTCTTTTTTTTGTTAACCCAAAAATGCTTTTCCAAAGCAACTCACTTTGTTGATCCACAACTTACTCTTTATTTAGTAAGATTAAAAAATTTCTATATTTTGGAACAAATATACTCCTATACTGCTCCAGAAATGTGTCATGTTTCTCCTGGGATAAATTATACATTACTCTAAGTATGTGTTAGTCCTTATCTTTTTTGTCCTTCTTCCTTACATGTTCCCATCTTCTCTTCAATCTATCATATAGATCTTGAGGTATCTATTTCTCTATTTCACTAGGAGCTAGTTTGAAATTTGAGATCATTTCTACCATAACCTCCTCAATTTTATTTCTTTCATCATTATCTAGTGTATCATATTTTACAAATATGAGACTAGATAAAATTGGGGAACTCCTTATGTCTACACATACCTCATCAATAGACCTAGCTTCCCTCCTAGGTGGTCCTTTGACCAATCTCCTTCTTCTAGTTCTAGGGGCATTGGGCTCGATAGCCTCTACAACTCTCTTCTTTATAGACTTATCATCACTAGTAGCTTCATTAGTCCTTGGCTTGTTTGGGGGTGGAGGTGTCACTGCTAGCTTCTTCTTTATTCTTTGAGACTTTTTTCTTGATGGCATGGAAGCAACTAGGCATTTTCCCTTGTCACCTTCTTCTTCTTCCTCTTCCTCATCACCTCTGTCTTTTTCTCAATCTTCACTAGGACCTTATGTTATCTATAATAGTCCTTTTCCTTTGCCTAGGGTGCCCAATTTAACTTCTAAATCTTTTGTCATTTTCTTCTCCTTAGAAGAAATCTTGATGGTCACAATTATTCTTGCTTTGACTTCCTCATATCTACCAAAAGGTTTAGCCTCAACATCCATCTCTTCTTTCAATAGTGCTTCAATGTTTGCACTTACTACATCACTATCTATTTCATATTCAAAATTTTTTAACCAAGTCTTCCTTGGCTTTACTACCTATACAAATGTGTTGTCCATATCCACAAGAAAACATATGTCACTATAATATTTTATGACTAACTCTTCATGAATCATCATCCTTCTTTTCATACTTTTCTTAAATTCATAATAATAAGCACTTTCAAAATTGTCTCCCAATGGAGTAATATACTCATTTATCTATTTTTTCACTGGTTTGTATTGCTCTCATATAACATTACCAATACTAGGAAAAATACTTCTGGATATAAAAGAAAATATACATACTGAGGGATCTAAACTTACACATTTACTTCTTCTCTTTTCTTATGGGTGGAAGATTCTCTACAAGTTGTAGTCTCTATAGCTCAGAAAGATCATACTCATGATACTTCATCATTATCTTCCATGCTTGATCCACATCCATAAAAGATACATTATTCAATCTGTTCAATTAATAGAATTTGTAAGCAATGAATCTCACTAAAAATTCAATTAGTGGATAAGAAAATGTTTGTAATGGATAGAGCACATCCATTCCACTCAACTCTATTAGTATCTCTAACCATTATTTTCTATTATTGTCAACCATTTAGTCATTTACAACGTAGAGTCAGAAGGTCATCACTACAACTAAGCCACTCTATATAGGCTGAGTGATGTACATAAGCAAGTATGTACTGAGATCTATAGGAACCAAGTAAGTTCTTGGTTATTGAGTAATTTCTATATGAGCTGAGCTCATTAGGGACCAAGGAAATTCCAAGCATACAAGTTTAAAGCTATATAGTGTGTGCTAAGAACAATACATGTTGAGCATCAGAAGAGTAATATAGAATGAGCAACATTAATGCCAAGCATTTGGAAACTATAAAGACTAAGAAATGTAAAATTTACATAAAATTTAGGTATGGAACAAAGTTTGATGTAAAATGATTATCAAGATGACTTGGAAGCAATATTTAAATTTTGAAGAGGTTATTACAAAACATTTAATACTGACAGAGGTTGTTATAGAATAATTACATGATATGGATCACATATCCCTATGTTGTGTGTTCAATGATCAAGATGAAGAGGCTATTATGGAAGAATCTAGAAAACTATTTACAAAACTATTTAAATAGAGATGATCTTAACCTAGATCATAAGCATGTACAGAAAGAGAAAGGGTAGAAAAGTGTGTGCATGCAAACAAGAAGTAAAACTCAAGAAAAAAAATTACAAATAGATTAGAGATTAGTGAAGGGTTCTATTATCATCTAATAGAGAAAGTGACCTAGTCATGGACATGAAGTGAAAGGGAAAGATAAGCATATCAGATCAGAGGAGAGGATCGGTTAGCAAGGAGAAGACTCAAAATCAAATTGCAAAGAAAATTAAAGTCAGGTACTAAATCATTTTTAATTGGCTTGAATTAAGGTAAATCTCTTAATAGAGTGGTCTTAACAGATCTTTGTAAATATCCTAATAGAGTCCTTACTTTATTGTGAGTGTAAATTCTCTAAAAAGGTGAGACCTAGTAGTCTCTTAAGCCTTTAAGAGGGAAAAATTCTCACAGGATAGATCATATCTTATGATCAAATATTTTAACCTTAACTTGTTAAATGTTTTATTGTAGTAGTAAATATTTTATGGGTGTCATCCCACCCCAAGTTTTACCTACACCTTGGAGGGATTTCGAGTAAGAAATATTACGTTATGTATTTTATTTTCATGCATGTGATTGATTAGTTTTATATGTTACAATGGATTTACATTACAAGTTTTACATGCACAAGTTATTGATGGATGTGAATGAATTGGTGAAAAGTTTAAAGTGTTTAAGATTATGATTCACCCCACTTTTAGTATTTAATTTATCCTGTTATACCTCCATTAGTCAATAATTGGTATCAGAGAATTGATTCTCTAAGAGAAGATTAATAAATTAGAAATTAGATCTTGGAGCTGGGGGCATTCAAATAGGATAAGGTTATTTATAATTAGGTGATTGACATCCAACTCAAACTGTAGAAACTTGAGAAGGAAAGACAAAATCAGAAGGACTTCCTAAAAAGGAGAAAGGAAATTGCCATCCAGATAAAAAAAAATTCCTATGAAGAAGTTGAGAGTGAAGGAATATTTGAATCAATAAATCCAAATTAAAGAGCATCTGTAGATCTACTTGACAAGAACAAACTCTTGACTAAAGAAATAGGAGGACTGAAAAGAGAACATGAAATCCAACCATTGAGACTATGTGAAGTGACTAAACAAAAAAAGAAGAAAGTTGAAGAAGACATGCCTATGACTAAAGAAGACAAAAGGGTAATGGCTACAAGACTTAAAGAAAGGATATTAGATTTGAAAAATCTCAAAAACACTCAAATGGACATGATGAATCAACTAATTCTTGCAAATCAGGAATTGAATCACAAGGATGTGGAAATTGTAAATATCAAATCATAGAAGGCCATACTAAAAAATGAGCTAAAAATGAGAAAGAATCCATGGAGAGATTCAACAAACTAAAAGAGGAAATGAAGTAATTTAAAGAACTTATGAAGTCATCAAGTTGTTTTGATGGGTCAGAACATTCATGCACTAAGAAAGGAAAATGATCCAAGAATGGGGAATTGAGGAATACAAAGTCAAAGAACAAACCAACATGATATCACTATGGAAAACTTGGTCATGTTACAAATATCTATCAAAGAAAACATGGTATTCAAAGCTCTAAACCTAATTTTACTATTTACTATCTTTACTACAAGAAACAATGACATCAAATACATGAGTGTAGGTCAAGACTAAAGAATACATCTACGACACCTAAATTATAATGATATTGATGCAACTATCAAGAATATGAGCATAGAACATATGAATGTAAATGAAAGACAAAATCCTACTAGAAAAATCAGAGAAAAAATTATGCACCTAACAATGCATGTTCCAAATGTCACAATTTCAGACATCAAAGAAAGAATTGGAAGGCTCAAGTACATTTAGAAAACCAAACAACAGACAAAGCCAAAGGAAAAGTGAATATTGAGAAAATTAGGAATGAAATGAACTAGAAATGGAAAAAGGAAAACACAAGATGGAAATAATGGAGTTGATAAAGATGAGGTCACCCAATCCAATGGAGAAGGTGATCATGTCATCTCAAACTAAGTAAGAGAGGTATGTATGGAACTGTATGCTAAATTGATATATCATGCATCATTTCCTTACATGTAAATATGCCAAAAGTTCATATTTGCATATATAAGATGCATAATAACAAATTTGTGAGAGGTTGTCGAGTGTCAATAAAATTGTCTATGTCGACCAAGCATTAAAACATAGACTTGATCACTTAAGGAGAGGAATGGTAGAGACTAAATGACATGGAAGAGACTGAGTTGTAGTACAAAGACCTAGTTGAAAGGCATCAATATTGATTGAGACAATTAGTTTCCACTCACCTATGTACACAACCTTAATGGAGACCCTAATTCGATCAAAAAAAGGTATATGAAATTTTTTGAAGACATTATCGCATGCCTTGCATTAATATTTTTGAGAGCACAAAGTGATTTGTTGATTTTAGCAACTAGCAAATATTTCAAGAGCAATTTGGACAAAGAAGCTTGAGCAAGTGAAGATCTAAACTATGCCAAGTATCCAAAGAAGAAAGAAATTCAACCCCTAACTATGATCATGGAAGCTTCATCAACCACTGGAATAATTCAAGAGGTTTGTAAAATCCAATTGGTGAAGAGTGACACTTTTCCTCCACCTAAGTTTCAAGCTATTCTAGAGTTTTCTATGAAAAGAGAGACTTTAGGGTGCACCATCTTCGATAAAACCTAAGGTCATTATGATGTCAAAAGTTTTTACATGTATAAAATTGGAGAAGTAGAAGATTATGAAATCAAAGAAGCTTGTGAGAAGCTATGTAATGAAGGAGTCTTGAAGGAAGACCTTTGAATTGTAGAAAGGAGAAGGTTTACTTGTAATTTAGAATTCCCAAAAAAAGTTCATGACATTAAGTATTGGATATAGAATGGACCAATGGAGATCAAAAATAAACTAATTCACAAGGTTACATGTTATCCAACCTTAGACAAAAAGAAAAGCATGCGATGTTTGAGTCATGAAGAAGTTAAAGATAACACAAGAGCTAAGTGGAATGGAAATGGTCTATCCATTACAAACATTTCTGATCCACTAATTGATTTTTTAGTTAGAGTCACTATTCACAAATTCTATCAATTGAGCCAATTGAATAATGTGCCTTGTATGGCTATGAATCAAGCATGGAAGATAGTAATGAAAGATCATGAGTATTATCTTGCTGAGCTATAGAGGTTACAACTTGTAGAGAATCTATAATCACTAAGAAAAATGAAAAATTCAATGTGTAAGTTTGGATTACTTATTGTTTGCATATTATTTTATATCCATAAGTAATTTCTAGGAATTGGTGATGTTGTATGGGAGTAGGAAAACTAGTGACAAGATAGGTCAATGAGTATATTTTTCAATTAGGAGAAAACTTTGAAAATGTAATGGATGCTTATTTTGATGAATTTAAGAAAAGGATGAAAAGAAGAATGAGGATTACTAAATAATTGGTCATAAAATATTATAGTGACATTTGTTTTCTTGTTGATATAGACAATACTTTTGTAGAAGCAGTTAAGCCAAGGAGGGCTTGGTTACAAATTTTTGAATATGAGATAAATAGTGATGTAGTGAATGCAAACATTGATGCACTATCAAAAGAAGAGATAGATGCTGAAGATGAACCTTTTGGTAGATATGAGGAAGTCAAAGGAAGAGTAACTATAAATATCAAGATAGCTTCCAAGGAGAAGAAAATGAAGAAAATTGATTGAAGACCTAGAAGTTAAACTAGACACCTTAAGAAAGGGAAAGGAAGCATTACAATTGACACAAGGTCTTGGTGAAGATGAAGAACAAGACAATGGTGATGAGGAAGAGGAAGAAAAAGAAGGTGATAAGGGAAAAACACCAGCTATTGTCATGCCACCAAGAAAGAAGGGTCAAGGAACAAAAAATAAGCTGGAACTAACACATCCACCACCAAACAAGCCAAGGACCAGGGCAGCTAGTAGTGTTGAACATATTGCTAAATAGAAAGTAGTAGAGGCTAAAGAGTCCAATGCCCCTAGAACTAGAAGAAGGAGAATAGTTAGAGGACCACCTCAAAGGGAACCTAAGTCTATTGTTGATGTATGTGCATATCTAAGAAGAGTTGTAGGGTTATCTATTTTTAAATTTGTAAAATATGATATACTAGATAATGATGATATAGATAAAGTTGAGAAGGTTATGGTAGAAATGATTGCTAATTAGAAACTAGATCCTAGTGAAATAGAGAAGAAGATATCTCAAGAATTACATGATAGATATATCTCAAGAATTACATGATAGATTGAAAATAAGATGAGAATAGGCAGAGAAGTAATAAAAAAAGATAAGCAATGACGCATTAGTCAGAGTAATGCCTGACTTATCCTAGGAGCAATAGGGCACATTTTTAGAGTAATATAGGAAAAAAATTATTCCAAAGTATAAAACATTTTTGATATTGTTGAATAAAGAAGTTGTATAACAACAATGTGAGTTGCTATGGAAAAGCATTTTTGGGTTATCTATAAAGAGAGCAAAGACATACACTATAAAAATCAAAGATGATTACAATAGTGGAGAAAGTTTAGGTGTGCCAAGTCCACAAGAAAGCATGTCCCCTATACATGCTAACACCCCTAACTCTCTAGAGGCTGAGCAATCGAGGTTCACAAATTTAGAGGTAGATGGTGAAGACAAGGAACCAAGTGTGAATAAAAAGATTGTTTCAACACCTCATATTGAGGAAAACAAAGAATCAAATAAAGTTCAATTTAGTGTAACTATTTTTGTCTTGAGCATAGATGCATAAGCAAGAATGAGTGGCAACGCCCCTTCACCAACTCATAAGGCAATGTTGAACAACAACACTCCTTCACCTAGAAGAAAAAGGAAAACAATAAAAGATGATTCACTAGATATTGAGGTTAGTCTAGATGAAATCATTGAGATAGCACAATTAGACTTGGAAAATCTCACCATGGAGAACACTATTTTTGTACAAGAAGTTTTGGAAAGAAGAGCTTAGGAGAGAGCACAAAAAAAAATATGTGTTGTATGATATAAAGTATATTTTTTCTGATGCTTTTGACATTTATAATTTTCAAGAAGATGCACCAATCATAAACCAACTTGTAAATATAGTTGATCAAATGAATGCTTGAAGTATGGAACCAAATGAGAAGTTAATGGATTAGTCTGCTAGTAGATTTGAAACTAAGATTGTGGACAAAGTATCCATGACCATTACTAAGAAGAAACTGCAACTACATGAAAAAGTGCAGGTTATGATTGAGTTAACTGAAAAGGTACAACATTTGTACACAATTTTTTTAGATACACCAAGATTCACTAATAATATTCATGGACAAATAAATAAAATTCAAGCTGAGATGAAGAGGTCCAACAACATTATTTCAAAGTCAGCATGATCAAGTATTGATCATTACAATAATCTAGTGAATGCTCAAGGTACATTGGCGAGCTTTAGGTAGCTTGCAATGGTATCAGATCCAAACTGATCTCTATTTAGGTGATAATGATACCTCATTTGGATTTCATGATGAGAGAACTAAAAATGGCCCAAGACCTTATCATAGAAGATCATAATATTTCAATGGCTAATAGTTTAATTGATTTGGCTGCAAGACTTTAGTTATAGGATACTATTTTGAAGAAAACAAGAACCACATGGGATCATGTATTGACCATTATTACTAGAGTTAACAAGGAATTGATTAAAAATATTGATTACTTCCACCCATTCCACTCTAGCAACAATGACATATAGTGTTAAAAAATAAGGGACAAATACAATTGATAAGGAGAATGTGATGTAAATGAGATGTCAAATAAAGGTAAAGAGAGAAATATAGCTTTGAATAAAGGTGAAATAGATTTTTTATTCATTTTTGCATTGTTTATTTATTATTTATTGGCATAAGTCATAAGACATAGGGGGATAGCTCATTTATTAGATTGTATTGTAATGATGTAAATATGACAAAGTTTTTTTTTCCACTTATGTCAAAGCGAGAGATAGTTGGTATCTGTAACCATTTTTTTCTATTAGTGTCAACCACTTAGTCATTTGTAAGGTAGAGTCAAATGGTCATCACTGTGATCACACTACTCTATATAGGTTAAGTCATGTTCATAAGTGAGTATGTACCAAGCACTATAGGAGCTGAGTAAGCTTTTGGTCACATAGTAATTTCTATACGAGTTGAGATCATTAGGGACCAAGAAAATTCTAAGTATATAGTTGCTAAGTTATATAGTGTGTGTCAAGCACAATATGTGTTGAGCACCAAAAGAGTAATACAAATTGAGCATCAATAATGTCGAGCATTAGAAAATAGTAAAGACCAAGCAATGTAGAGTTTACATAAAAGTCAGGAATGGAATAGAGTTTGAGGAAAAATTATTATCATGCTAACTTGGAAGGAATATTTAAATTTTGAAGAGGTTTTTATAGAACATTTATAGGACATGTATCATAGATCCCTATGTTGTGTATTCAACAGTTAAGTTGAAGAAGCTATTATGGAAGAATCTTAAAAACTCTTTATGAAACTCTTTAAATATTAATGATCTTAACCTCAATCATAAGCATGTAGATAAATAGAAAGGATAAAGAAGTGTATGCATCCAAATAAGAGGGAATATGCAAGAAAATAATTGAGAATAGATCAGAAACAAGTGAATGGTTCAGCTATCATCGAATAGAGAAAGTGACCTAGTCATGGAAGTAAAGTAAAAGGGAAAGAGAAGCATATTAGATAAGAGGAGAGGATCAGTTAGCAAGGAGAAGACTTGAAATCATCTTGTAGAGAAAACTACGAGTTAGGTGTAATCACCTAAAAATGGTCATCTAGACTATTAGCCCCCTTTTCAACATTTTGGCTAAATTAATTTAATCATTTACCTAGACCAAATTGCTAATAATTAATTTATTTGATTATAACCTATATTTTGACTATGCTATCCTAAGTTCATTATTTGATTAAAAGAACATGTCCCCTTTTAATTAAATAAAAGACCCCATTCTTCTAACCCACTTAAAGTGCACAAATAAAGTCCTTTTTCTATTTTACAATTAAAAGAAAAGGCTTGTGAGACTTTTGTCTTATATGACAAGTTAACTTATATTCTATTGGTTGACTTGTGTGTGCACATGGATCACTCCTCTTTTCAAATTCCACCGTTGATCATCCACCATCTTCATCTTGATCTCTGTCGTCCATACATCTTTAAAAGGGAGAGAGCTTTCCCCCTCAATCCATCCTCATTTTGAATATTGTTATGCTGTAGGTTTTTTAACAGGTTTCTTTGGAGCTTTGTGGAGAACTTCTATTTCTTGTCTACATTCTCTCATACCATAGCATTTTAGCTTAGATTCATGTTGCATATTAGTTTAGCTTCTATTTTGCAATAATCTATCTCACATAGCTTAATATTTGAATTGTAACACTCTCATACATGCTTTAGCATAGCTCCACTTTGCATCTCATTCTAGCTTAATTTTCATTTGCATTGCATCCTTGAGGAACTCCTTGGGACATTTTCATTCTTGCATCTTGTCTTTGTAACCTCCCATTGCATGGTTTACTAGCAAGAAGAGTATCTCTAAGGCTCATCTAAGAGCCCTTGAACTTGAAATACACTCTCTTGCACTCTATGGATAGGGAGCTCTAAGCCGGCATCCAAACATTCCAAACTTATGGAATCTTTTGAATAGAAGGGTTTAGAGTGGGACACTTTTGAGTGTACATTTTTGGCGCCCACCGTGGGGCTTGAATCAAGTTTCTAACTTCATTTTCTTTTATTTTTCATCTTTTATTTTTTATGGCAGCATATTGGATCTAATTAAGTGCTTTTGTAGGATTATCACTTTGATTTTCAAGCCAACCCATAATTAGATTGGTTTGAAGGCCAAAAAATCTAGTTGGTTTAAAGATTTGATCATATCTTTTAAACCACTTGGATTTTGATTCTGAAATTATTTTTTTAGATTTTGTATATATCCAAAATGTTTCAGTCCGATTTTTAGAGTATTTTGATGTGATTTGCGAAAGTTATGATATTTTCTTTCTTTTTCATAAAAAGTCATTTTTTGTCGAATATCAATGTAGTTTTTAGAAAAACTTACATTTCTAGAAAGAGTTTTCAATTCTAATAGGGGTTTTTTCTTTGTGTTTTGAATTTTGAGGTCATATTAAGGATCAAAAACTCAATTTGATAAATTTGATCTATTTTGACAAAATCAATCTCTAGGGAGCAAATGAAGAGATTTTTTTGAATTTCTTACATTTTTGGAAAGCTCTCTAATTTTTAGTTGGGGTCTTTTCTTTTTATTTCTATTTTTGGATCCGAAATCATAGCAAACAAGTCCAATCTTGTTGACTAGGTCAAAATCAAAGAGTAAAAATGAGAGCATTTGTGATTAACTTGCACTTTCTTTGCATGCACTTGGTTGGAAGATAAATTGGATTTTTGAGGCAACTCACCACTTTTTATTGCAATTTTTATGTTATTTCACACTAGATTTTGGTGCTAACAAGTTGTGATTACAGGTTGCCATATTTATGAAAAAAATTGAAACATTGCATAAAAAGAACGCATGTCAAAGCTTCAAATGCGCAAGGGCTACTAACATCGTTTGCAGGGTTGCCCAAATCATAAAAATCCAAAATTTCTTTCTTTTTTATTTTCATGTGTGGCATTGACTAATTTTTCATTTTTCATCGGCACATAAAACTTGTGATTGGAGTCTTTTGGTAATAGGAGAGTATGCTCTTCACCCTTGTGGTGAATCAAAAATCTTGACTTGCCATTTGGTTTCAAAAGCAAGGGGTAACTGAATCTTCTTGGTGTGTTTGGGAGAAAATGATTGGAATAGGAGAGTATTCTCTTCACCCTTGTGGTGAACCAGAAATCTTGACTTCCAAAAGTTGATCCACATTGTGTAGTTAGAATCCTTTAGAGGGCCTGCTCTCGGACAACCTGAGAGGAATGACCCAAGTGAGGACAAGCAGATTACCCAGCTCTTCCAACCCACTATAAAATCAAGGCTATCAAGGACACAAAACCTTGATATACATAGTGTTTTTTCTTTGCCTAGTGTGATCGCTTATGGGATTTCGACCATAGGGAGATCACTAGGCAAGAATGCTTAAGGTACTCTTGTGATCGCGAGATCGGTTACTCACCGCAAGGTGAGGTGTCTCATAATTGGGAGCAAGAGGAACACTATGAATGGAAGCCCTATCTAAACACCCTAAGTTAGTAATTACCTTTTTTAGCTGCTCAACTTCTTGGTGCAAGGATTGATCCTAGTGGACTACCCGGATCACCCCAAGATTTTACACTCACCATCTGTGTTCCCTTGGTTATGCTTATGGAATTTTCATGACAAAGCCAATATCTCTTGTGGGCAACCACTTGGTGTGAGGCGAAGGAGCATCAAGCGTGGGCTAAGTTGTTGAGTAATGAACCATGTCCTTTAGGTAGATATTGCTTGATGTGTTCTCAAATGTGGTATACCAATGAAAATCTTTTGAACATACACATGACGATAATTCTAGGAAATTATTTTGAGATGTCACATATGCTTGTATCATGCAAGGTTGCTTTGTCCCTTGCTTGATTGTTTGAAGAATACTCCATGTGTCACTATCTTGCTTGGAAAGAAATTGTTTTTGAACATCAAACTGGCTATGCTATCAACTATTGTCAAACTTTGTCAACCAAGTCAAAACATCAAATGAAAACATTTTCTTGTGTTTCTTGCTAAGGGGAGTCTCATCATTTGATTTTTATTTTCTATGTCTCTAGTTCTTGAACATGCTTAAAGTGACTCTTTGGTCTTGGTGCTCTTGGTCTTTCTATCTTCATGGGCAATGCATGCTTGCTAGTTATCCTTTTGCTAAAATGGTTACCTTGATTTCTTGACTACACTCTTGGGTTGGAGAGTTGTTCACTTGTCACCCTGCTTGCTCTATCTATTTGGCTATTTGGGCATCTTGCCTAGCTATTGACTTGAGTCATTCATGTCGTAAGTTTCTTGGACATATTGTTTGACAAGTCACTTTAATCTCTCTCTACTATCTTGGCAAGTGAACACTCTACCTCCTATAGTTTCAACATCAAGTTATCCTCTAGGCTCTTTTATGCTTGGCTTTGCATCTAAAACTATGGGATCTAAACCTTGTGCTACCAAAATTCAACAAAATCTAGATGATCATGATATCCTCCATGTCACTAAAGAGTTTCAAGATCTATATGCACAATACAAAGAACTAGAAGAGACAAATGATCTTTCTTAACTTCATCTCTCTAAGCACATGACAGAAATGAAGTCTAAACTTGAGAAAAGGTTAGAGGAGAAGATTGCATCATTACATGAATCTTCCTTAAGGTCTTTACATGCATGTGAGTCACCTTCTTTGAGGTCATCCTCTTCTTCTAAGTCTACATGCTCTACTTTAAGACATCAAATGTCTTCTTCTTCTAGATCTAAAGACCTCTTTAGAGAACAAGTAAGTGATACCTCCTTTGAGCCTATGCTAAAATTTCATGATGGACCTATCTTTGACCAAGATAATGATGAAGACATGGATGCATACCATTCACATGAGAAACAACAAAAGGACTCTAGACATAATTTTGATAGAACTTTTTCTCCCTTGGAAGATTCTTATGATGACACTTTGCAAAAACTTCTTGGCAATAAGATCATCATGTTACCTAAGTCTAGCTCATATGGAAACCCATTATTGGATATCTATTGTGCTTATCATCAACATAATGAGCATAGTACTTCAGATTTCATTGAGCTAAAACATAAAATCCAAGATCTTATTGATAATGGAATTATTGGAACGTCTAGTGACTCATGTGTTGAGGATACTTCTCTTGAGCAAGATTATGTTGATGAACCTATGTCTAGTAGTGGCTCCATTACATCTTCCACTTCTTCCAACACTCATGCATCTCCCAACACTTCAAATCTTTCCAACATGCCTTTATCAAATAAAGAACCTAATGCTTTACACATTGACTACATGTATCCTCAAGGGCTACCTCTAAAAGAAACTCAAGCTAATCTTCACTTGGTTGCAAACCTTTTCCATGCTACTAATCCTAAACATCCTCAACCTTCATGCACTATTATGCCTAATCCAAGCACTACTCCATTCACTCTTCATTCTCCCTTGTCCTTAGAAGTGGCTCCATGTCAAGAGGGCTCTCAAAAAGAAAAAGCTATAAATGTCAAGAAAGATCAAGATCAAGCACCTTTTCATCTCTTTTAAGATTTTCCCCCTCCATATCCTATATCTTGTCCACCTCCTAAGTATGATGAAGATAACACTTCCATTATCTCCCTTGAGCTTACTGAAAATTATGAGAAAAGTTCTCTTCATATGCTATCCAAAGCTACTTGTCAAGATCAAAGCATCGCCTCATGTTCTACTTCTCCACATCCACTTCAAAATTGTGCTCAAGCTTCAAGTGCTTCTATTAAAAATGTTGTTCCTATCAAAGGTACTTATGAGTCTATTGATGGCTTTGACCATGTTGCTCATTCTAAAGATGTTGATATCCCTTCCCACTATCCCTTTGCATCTTCTAAATCTATTCTTGGTCCTTATCCATCTAAGCTAAAGCATTCAAACCTTCCATCCATATTGGGGCCTTATGTTCCTCCATCTCCTACATTCACTCATATCTCATTCCCTAGCTCTCCTATATTACCTCAAGATCAACAAAGACACTCATCCTTGATGACTTTTCACCCATATATACATCTAAACCAGTCATATCATCCTTATTCATCCACAAATCCCAATTCCTTTGGAAGTGAGAATAAACATAAGAATCCATTGAAAAAGAAAGATCACTATGTCCCATCTAATCGACATGTGAATGCTAAGAAGGAGAATGCACAAAAGAGACCGCAAAGGTCCACTACTCAAAGAGCTAAACCAAAGAAAATATGGGCTCCTAAATCCATCATTATACAAAGGCACTCTCAAGCACCCAAAGAACGAGGAAAATCTAAAGCTATGTGGATTCCCAAGTCTCTTTTAAAAGACTTTAATATTGAAAATATTTCAAAGTTGACATTCAAGCTTCCAAAGGCTTCCATTCTATCTTCTTCAAAAAATCTTCCTAAAATTATTCCAAAGCCTTCCACTCCACTTTTTTCCAAATCTCTTCTACCACCTCATACATCTAAACCTCAAGCTACTTCATTCATGATTCCTCCATCATTCCAATAGCCTTCAAGGTGTGTTTCAATGTTGATCTTGTACAATATTTCAACTACCCTCATGAAATCCTTCAAAGCTTACACTTACTTTCTATACATGAACTATTATCCTCAATATATTCTTCCTACTACCATTTCTCTTTCATCACTCTATCAACATCTTTGAGCATAACTTTCTATGGTCTTGTCTTATCATGACTTATCTTTCCTATAGGAGAACTATCTACATTCAAAAAGGTTGAGCTCTTTCTAAAAATTCAAATAAAGAAAAAGAAAAATTCAAAAAAAAATGAAAAAAATTAAAAATGTGCCTTGGTGAAAACCACTTCTTGTGGCACCTTGGTAGCAAAAGTAAAGAGAAATAAATCCATCCTATGGTGAAAACTACTTCTTCTGGTACCTTGGATAAGTACCATGATGAAAACCTGGCAAACAGGCATCATGCGTAATTCTTCCATCATCCATCTATCCCCTCTTCTCTCTTTGATCTTGACAATATTGAGCTATCTTTACATATTGGTTATCTTATCCATGAGAGTTTCTATTGTGCTCTCCCATTCACTCATAGCCTCTATCTTGAGATTTATTCTTATTGCTCTATCCGATTGCTATACTATCTAGTTGACCCCTTGGTCTTGATCATGATAAATAAAAATGGTTCTTAGGTCTCTTGACATGTCTACTCTTTTGGACTACATGCTTCATGCTATCTCACTTGTTGGCTTCACTGCTTATTCTACGTGCTATCTTGCTCATTACTTCCATTGCTTATCCAAAACATGCTTCATATGGCTATTTCACCTATTTCCCTAGCTTGGGTACTCTTGAGGAGTCAGTCCTTGAGGATCACTTTTACTTGCTTCATGCTCCTTTTTCATCCATCTTTGCTTATCCACTGACTTGTTTCTCCATTTTGTCCTATACCTTGCTAGACATTGGGAGAAAATGATGTGATCTTGCTTGAGAACTAGTGATCTCTAAATTATTCTAAAAAATCCAAAAAATCATATATGATCCTGAAAAAAACTTAAAAATTAGAAAATGTCTTGAAAAAAATGATCATCTTAGTGAAAACCTAGCAATAGGTGCTTTGATGTATCACCAAAAAAATTCAAAAAAAAAAAATACAAAAAAATTGAAAAAAGTCCTGAAAAAATCTGTCAAGTGGTGAAAACCTGGAAATAGGTGCTACTTGAAACCCTCGCACCTGTGTCTGTCAGTCTCAATCACCTATTTCACTACACATTTCCTAGCTTGGAATTGTTGCTTATCCTCGTCTCAGGGGTATAGCTACTTAGTCTATTGAGGTATTCTTGTGCATTAGGGTTTCTTTGAAAAACTCACAAAACAGTGTTTCTCAACACTTCCCCCACCTTGACATCTAGTGTTTTTCAACACTTTTCAGATAGTTTACCTACAGTCTTTGATGTCGCGATATTTTTTTTCACTATCAGGATCAAGTCTTGAAGAAATGGCCAAGTGACTTACACACACGCACTTTAACACTTAAACAACTAAGCTATGCTGATCTTTATCTACTTTGTGTGTTGTCTATGATGATTTATTTACTATATGTTCCATCCCTAATAGTCTCTCAAGGATGTCATTGACTAGAAGACTGGGGGCATGGGGCATGTTTTCTTGATTTTTTCTTGTGGGTATACTTTGTTTGTCTATAGTGTTGTAAGCATTTGTGCTTGTCCTATTCAACACTTTGACTTATAAATGTATCATCCTTGACTATTTCACAAGACCGTACTTGGGGTTTAGCTTGGCGCTTATGCCTTGATACAGGTGTAATCTTGCTAAATTAAACTTAGGGATTCTAATCGCATAGTCATCTTGACTTACATGTCTCTGATGCTTAGATTGGATTTCCACATACCTATCTGATATCAATCATATTCATATCCTCATAGTTATACTAGTGATGGTTGTATGATCTCATGATGTCCCTAATAAATGCTCAATGATGAAATTAAGAGTCTAAATGTTATGCACTTCTTGCTAGTAAACCACTTTGCATATTAGCTTGCATTTTAGGTTCATTTTCTAGCTTAGTCTTGCATTCTTGCATATGGGGAGAGCTCTATCTTCATCTTTTCACAGACATATCAGCTAACTCCTTTCATATATTTCTTTACTTTCTTCTTGTTCATGTCTTTTCACCTTCTTAATCTTTCGCTTCATCTCTTTTCTATCTTATCATCACATTATATAAAGTTTTGACCTATTAAATAATTTCAACATCCTAGATTCATTTTCGGGAACGAAATCCAAATTCGAGTTCATCTTGATGGTCAAAATTGTCTTTTAAAATTCTACTTTCTTCTACGCAGTTAGTTGACCTTTTGAGGTCTAATCTCTGAATCATCACTGGGGCATCTTCATTAATTCATTTCTTCATCATTTCCATACTTCATATCTACTTCAATTCACCGTTTCA
This sequence comes from Cupressus sempervirens, assembly GCA_028749045.1. Taxonomy (NCBI): domain Eukaryota; kingdom Viridiplantae; phylum Streptophyta; class Pinopsida; order Cupressales; family Cupressaceae; genus Cupressus; species Cupressus sempervirens. The sequence continues at coordinate 601,157,671 of CM053792.1, forward strand.
TGTCTAAAACCACCTTTTTACTCATTTTGACCTAATTTTTATGCTATATCCTTCAAGGTCAACTCTAGTCAAACTGGGGAATTTTATCAATTTCTTATAGTCATTCTTGGGTTCTAATCATCTATCTGTCATCTTGGACATTGCTTTATTCTATTTTTCTCATGTCTAGCTAGTTTCTGCATCCCCTTACCTCATTTCAATTTCGATCCCGAGGGGGTAGAAACACTCTATTGTTGATTGTTACTTATCTATTTCTTAGGAGCATTTGTTTGACCTTATCACTTGCTCTCAATCTATTCACTTTGCTAGGTGTTAAAATTCTTTTTGGATCCTAACATCATCTTCCTAATGTTCAATACTATTGCTATCAGGTTGTGCATTTAGGACTTGCTATCTATTTCTGCATTTCATTCTTTGGAATCAGACGTATATATCTATCACCACCTACTTGGCTTTCTATTTTTTTTGACATAATGTGTTCCCAGATCGATCACACATTAGTCAAAGAGGGGCAAATGTAATCACCTAAAAATGGTCATCTAGACTATTAGCCCCCTTTTCAACATTTTGGCTAAATTAATTTAATCATTTACCTAGACCAAATTGCTAATAATTAATTTATTTGATTATAACCTATAGTTTGACTATGCTATCCTAAGTTCATTATTTGATTAAAAGAACATGTCCCCTTTTAATTAAATAAAAGACCCCATTCTTCTAACCCACTTAAAGTGCACACATAAAGTCCTTTTTCTATTTTACAATTAAAAGAAAAGGCTTGTGAGACTTTTGTCTTATATGAAAAGTTAAATTATATTCTATTGGTTGACTTGTGTGTGCACATGGATCACTCCTCTTTTCAAATTCCACCATTGATCATCCACCATCTTCATCTTGATCTCTACCGTCCATACATCTTTAAAAAGGAGAGAGCTTTCCCCCTCAATCCATCCTCATTTTGAATATTGTTATGCTGCAAGTTTTCTAACAGGTTTCTTTGGAGCTTTGTGGAGAACTTCTATTTCTTGTCTACATTCTCTCATACCATAGCATTTTAGCTTAGATTCATGTTGCATGTTATTTTATCTTCTATTTTGCAATAATCTATCTCACATAGCTTAATATTTGGATTGTAACACTCTCATACATGTTTTAGCATAGCTCCACTTTGCATCTCATTCTAGCTTAATTTTCATTTGCATTGCATCCTTGAGGAACTCCTTGGGACATTTTCATTCTTGCATCTTGTCTTTGTAACCTCCCATTGCATGGTTTACTAGCAAGAAGAGTATCTCTAAGGCTCATCTAAGAGCCCTTGAACTTGAAATACACTCTCTTGCACTCTGTGGATAGGGAGCTCTAAGCCGACATCCAAACATTCCAAACTCATGGAATCATTTGAATAGAAGGGTTTAGAGTGGGACACTTTTGAGTGTATGTTAGGTAATGAATCAATTTTAACCGAATCAAATTAGGGTAAGTGTCTTATCAGAGTGATCTTAATAGATCTTTGTAAATCTCCTAATAGAGTCCTTACTTTGTTGTAAGCGTTAAATCCTCTAACAAGGTGAGACCTAGTAGTCTCTTAAGACTTTAACAAGGTAGACTCCTCACAGGGTGGATCATATCTTATCATCAAACATTGTAACCTTAACCAATTAACTTTATTACTATAGTAGTGAAGATTTATGGGTGTCATCCCCACCCACTTTTTACCTTCACCTTGAAAGGTTTCTAAGTAACAAATATTGTGTTATGTTTTTTTTAATTTTCATGCATATGATTGATCAGATTTATGTCTTACATCTAATTTACATTACAAGTTTTGCATGCACAAGTTATTGATAGATGGGAATGAATTGGTAAAAATTTTAAAGTGTTTAAGATTCTGATTCACCCCCCTCTTAGTATCTAGTTTATCCTGTTATATCTCCATCTGTCAATAGACTCCTGTGTTTGCCTCAATTTATTTAGGGCTCAAACATCACATGGTTTTCTTCTTTTCTAGGGTTGGATAGCCCATAAACCTATGAATAATCTTCCTTGTGATCTCCAATGGTACATTCTATAGCCAATAGTTTATATCATGAATTCTTCTTAAAAAAACTTTAATCCACTTGATCTTAAATTTTCTCAAGAATTATAGGGCATGAGTTAAACCTTTCCTTTCAATGATTTTGAATTCTTCTAAGTCAAGATTCCTTCATTGAACAACTTCTCATAAGATTCTTTGATCTTTTCTCCTACTTCTCCAATTTTATACATGTAATGGTTTTTGACATCATGGATCATAATGAATTTATGTGGTATCGAAGATAACATGCCCATTAATTCTCCTTTCATAGAAATATTTGGAATAGAAAGAAACTTTGGTGGAGGACAAGCAACACTCTTCACCAATTAGATTCTACTAATCTCTTGACTCATTCTAGCGATTGATGAAGTGTCCATATTCATTGATAGGGTTTGCAGTTTTTTCTAATTCTCTATATACTCGACATAGTTATGATCTTTACTTGTTCAAGCTCTTCATCCAAATTTCTCTTGAAATATTTTCTAGTTTCTCAAATCACCAAATTATTATATGCTCTCAAAATTTTTATGTAAGATATCTAATCATGTCTTCAAAATTTGATATATACCATCTTTTGATCGACTTTGGGGCCTCTAATACCTTTCAACTAGGTCAATACTAATGCCTTTCAACTGGGTCTTTGTATTAGAGTCCAATCTCTTTCATATCATTCAGTCTCTACCATTCCATTTGGTCTCTTTCATATCATTTATGAAATTCTTGGGCTCTATTGCAATACTTGGTCAAGATAGACAATTCTATTGATGATTGACAATCTTTCACAAATTTGTTCTTATACATCTTATATACGCAAATATGAAATTTTGGTACATTTACATGTAAGGAAATGATGTATGATATATAAATTAAGTATATAGTTCCATAATTACCCCTCTTTCTTAGTTTGAGATGACATGATCACCTTCTTCATTGGATAAGGTGACCTCTTCTCCATTAGCTCCACTACTTCCATCTTCTTCTCTCCTTTTCCATTTTTGGTTCATCTCCTTCCTTATTTTCTCAATGTCCACTTTTCCTTTACCTTTGTCTTTTGTTTGATTTGCTGAATGTACTTGAGTCTTTCAATTATTTATTATATGTCCAAACTTATGACATTTGGAACATGCATTCTTTGGTGCATAATTTTTCCTTTTATTTTTCTATTAGGGTTTTGTCTATGATCTGCATTCATATGCTCTAAGCCCATATTACTGATAGTTATAGCAATATCCTTCAAATCTAGGTGTAGCGGATGGATTCCTTAGTCTTGACTTACACTCATATATTTTATATCCTTGTTTCTTGTAGTAAAAATAGCAACCAATAAACATAGGTTTAGAATTTTACATACCATGTTTGCTTCGATAGATATTTGTAGTATGACCAAGTTTTCCACAGTGATAGCATGATCGTTTGTCCTTTGACTTTTCATTCCCTAGTTCTCCATTCCTCAATGATTCTCCTTTCTCAGTGCATGGATATCTTGACCCATTAGAACAAATAGATGACTCCATAAGTTCTTCAAAGTGCTTCATTGCCTCTTTTGGTTTGTTGAATCTCTCCATGAATTCTTTCTTAGTTTTTAGTTCATTCTTTAGTATGTCATTCTGTAATTTGAGATTTTCAATTTCCACATCCTTGTGATTCAATTCCTGATTTGTAAGTATTAGTTCATTCATCATGTCCAATTGTGTGTTTGTGAGCTTCTACACATTTGATAACCTTTCTTCAAGTTTGGTAGAAATTACCCTTTTTGTCTTCTTCAATCATAATCTTTTCTTCTTCATCTTTTTTAATTTTGTCTAGGCATTTCATAGAGTCTTACTCATTAGATTTCATGTTCTCTTTTTAGTCCTCTTATTTCTTCATTCAGGAGTTTGTTCTTGTTAAGTAGATATCTAGATGCTTTGTCATTGTGATTGATTGATTCAAACAATCCTTTAGTCTTAAATTCTTCATAGAAAATATGTTTTAGCTGGATGGCAATTTTCCTTCTCCTTTCCTTCTCAAGTTTTTGCAATGTGAGTTGGATGCCAATCACTTGATTTTCAATGACCTTGTCTAATTTGAAATCCTCCATCTCCAAGTTATTAAGCTTCTCTCAGAGAACCAATTCTATGATATCAATTGTTGATTGATGGAGTCATAAATAGAAATACTAGTGGGGGGTGGGGGGTGAATCAAAATCTTTACAACTTTAAAATTTTCACCAATTTATTCACATATATCAATAAACTTGTGCATATAAATTTTTTAATGATAACTCACTATAACATGTAAATTTGATCTATCACATGCATGAAAAAAAAAACATAACACAATATTTGTTACCTAGAAACCCTCCAAGGTAAAGGTAAGACTGGGGTGGGAACGTAACCCATAAATCTTTAGTATTGTAGTAATAAAGTTAAACTGTGATGGTTACAATGTTTGATCATAAGATACAATCTACCTTGTGAGGAGTATACCTTGTTAAAGGCTTAAGACAGTACTAGGTCTCACCTTTTTAGAGGATTTAACACTTACAAAAAAGTAAGAACTTTGCTAGGAGATTTACAAACATCTATTAAGACCACTTTGTTAAGAGATTTACCTTGATTTAAGTTAGTTAAAACTATTTCAGTACCCGACTCTCAGTATTCCCTATAAGCTTATTCTGAGTCTTCTCCTTGCTAACTGATCCTCTCCTCTAATATGATATTAATTATATTTCTCTTTCACTTCACTACTTATGAATAGGTCATTTTCTCTATTAAGTGATAAGAGAACCCTTTACTGACTTCTAATCTATTCTCAATCCTTTCCTTTACTTATCTATCATCTCCCTCTCTTGATTTCTCTCACACTCAGATTTGCACTCTCACTGGTCATATGATCTAGGTTAAGATCATAACTATATACAGAGTTTTGAAAAGAGTTTACTAGATGATTCCATGTTTTTCCTCTTAATCTTAATTACTGAACATACAACATAGGGATCTGTGATCCACATTGTGTAAATATTATGTAAAAACCTCTGCATGTTTTAAGTTTTCTATAGCAAGCTCTTCAAAATTTACATGTTCCCTCCAAGTTGTCCTAATTATCATTTTTCATAAAAAATTGTTCCATTCCTGACTTTTATGTAAACTCTACATTTCTTGGTCTTTACTGTTTCTTGATGCTTGACATTGTTGTTGCTCAGTTTGTATTACTCTTCTAATGCTCAACATGTATTATGCTTAGTACACAATATGTAACTTGACACATGTATGCTTGATATATTCTCAGTCGTTGATGAGATCAGATTATATAGAAATTACTTGGTGATGATACACTTACTTGGATTGTATAGAGCTTGGTACATACTTGCTTATGTACATGACTCAGCCTATATTGAGTATCTTAGTCGCAATGATGACCATGCGACTCTGCCTTGTAAATGACTTTGTGGTTGAAACTAATAGATAAAAATGGTTAGAGATACCATCAATTAACAAATAAGAAGTATGCCCTAAATTTGGGAGAACTAGCCTCATGGTGGCTACATCAGACCCAAAAAATTGCTATGAAATTCAAAATTCTACTCTTTTTTTCTAGAATAAATGAACAATGACGCTGGAGAGGATTTTTCGAACTCACCTATCATAGACATAATTTTTTTGGTAGCTCAATTTATTTACCTCCAACACCTTACCCTTTATTTAGTAAATCACAACTTCATAATGAGAAAATAACCCAAAGCATATACATATAAAGAAAAATAAATTGAGAAGTAGCTTCACATGTCTCAGATAGCTAGTTTAATCATGAAAAGTTAATCTTGACAAGATAAAAATTTGACTCCTACAAATATTATAAATTATTTTTGTATGATGCCTTATGATTTAATGATTACCATCCACTTATGATTTAATGATTACCATCCACTTTGTATATGCTCAACATATTCCATTTCATGTAATGCCTTCTTTACTGTACTCCTTTACCTTTCTGGCACATTTGGTTCCAACATGCTTAGCACATTGAATATTGAACCTTTTAGAAAATGGTTCAAAGGTTAAGGTTTACACTAAGACAATGCCACTTTACATACTAGACACTTATTTGAAACAAAGACTTGCAACTTGGGGACAATACGAAACATGTGAGTGCAAAAAAACTCTAGTATGAAATAGAAACCTTGAACTTCTAAATCATTTTGAAAAGGGTTCAAGGTTCAAGTTCATGACTTCTTTTTACTCTACTTCATTAATTAACAAAGATTTGAAGAAAACATGTGTGACAAGTGAATTTGGGACCAATGAACATTTGAAATTTTGAAATGGGTTCAACCCAATGGTTCACAAGGATATTTTGTTATTTAAAGGATGCAAGGTGAAATGACACTTTAATAAAATGGAAATGATTTTGATAAGGACCAACCAAGATATAATTAACATGATTTATTTTTCTTAAGAGAGTAAAACTTCACATATGCAAAAAAATGGGTCAACATGTCTTAAGAAGATTAAAGTAATATGGAGAGAGAGCCATGGATCAATTAGAAGAATTATTACAAAAAAAAAGTTAAAAGGGAGGATGTTGATCTAGTAGACAAAAGAATTATAGTTCTATAAATCAACAGGGATATCATGAATACAAATAATTATTAGGACCTAGGCCCGAATAGGCTCCTATTAGAGTTATAGAAGCATATTATTAGTTGGACTGTGAAGGATCTCATATAATTTTATATGGAGGATATAGGTAATGGATCTATAAAAAAATAAATCAACTGCAGACCATTAAATTTACTCCTAAATATAGGGATAAGTCTCTAATTAAAAATTAAAAACTAATTACATCAAGTTAAATATAAACTACAATATTTTTACTAGAATCTTAGGTAAAAGGTGTGATAACATTAACCCTCAAGTTATCAAACCCACTCAGATAAGTTTTATGAAAGGTAGGTATGTCACTTATTGGAAAGTAATTAGATGGGATAAGGATTCCAACCAACAAGTTTTGATAATTCTTCTAGAGTATGAGAAACCACATGATAAAATCAAAGAGAAATTTACATTCATGATGCTTAAAATTTTGGATTTTCCTTAAGTATTTTCCAAAATGGTCCAAACTCTAATAAATAATGAGAGGTCTTGGGTGTAAATTAGTGGAAGTAGATTAAAACAAATTTAACTATCAAGTTCTAATAGATAGGGATTCCCTTCAATTCCCACCCTATTTGTTATTTTTATTAATGCCCTATACTATATACTTGGAGACAAGTCAATGTGTCCAAGAGTTCAAGGAGTGAGACTTCCTAATGGTGATTATCTGAACAAGATATAGTTTAAATATGAAATTATTATTTTAATACAACTAGAACAAAAGAATAACAATGAATTGATGCATATGATAAATTTGATTTGTTCATCCTCCAATAGTAACATGTACCATTCTAAGTATATTATGCTTTGTTGGGAGGAGTCCCCTCTAATTTGGTTGGGAAAATTCTCTCTCGTGGGTAGGGCCCAACTATCAAGCGAGATAACTTGGTGTTCATTTCTCAATTTAACCTAATTTGATAAGTATGTAGGAATGGATTCAATGCAAAGTTTTCAGAAATTTGGGAAAATAGAATAATCATTTTCTTTCCATGGCTAGGAGAATCCAATATTTAAAAAGATTTTTTCAAATCTCATTCGATGTTTACTATGAATCTTCTTAGATTTCTACATTTATATATCTAGTTTTCTTTAGAAACAAATAGGATATTTGTTGTGGTTTTATGAAAATAGTACAAAAATAGAGAAATTTTATCAAATTGAAATGGTTTGTGATAAGTAAAAACACATGAGGCCTAGGCTTGATAGATATCAATACCAAGTAATTTATCTTTCTATTAAATGGATAATCAAATCTATCTAAGGGGAATATCCCTATTAGGTCCAAGTTCATGATAGTGTGTCTAGGGAAATCCCTTCTAACATCCTCTTAGAAAGGAATACATATTAAGACCTACTATTAGGAAGTTTCTTAGTCAAATTGGTTGGTTCAATAGTTTTAAAGGTTATTTAGAAAGGGTGGGACTGTATTAGAACTAATATTTCTAATAACCAAGTCATTGCATCTCGCAACTAAATTTGTGAGGAACAATCTATGAAGTGGAACTTGAGAAAGGGGGATAAGCCCCTTGCCTTGATTCAAGGATGTTCTGCTAGAAACTGAGCCTACAAGGGTATTTTTAAGATGACATACATTATTCAGAACATATCCTTGATTAGTTGACTAAAAATGGCAGATATATAACACCATTGTATACTTTAAGAACACCCCCCCCCCCCCTTTAGAAAAGGTGTAAAAACTTGGCGAAAGGTGTAAAACACTGACAAAAAAAATTAATTTTTGTGGCAAAAAAAATCAGTTTACAAAGAAAAAATAATAATCTCCATTGGCGAATCTTTCATAGTCTCTCGAACAATGTGTAAAATCTGGGCAAATTGTGTTATTTTAAAACCAAAAAATATATATACATTGGCGAACAAAAAATAATTATCATAGTAAAATATTAATCTTCTGGGAAAATCGTTTCATTGTATTAGATGGAAAATATATACAATAGTGAATATTAATAATTTTAAAAATAAACATAAATTTTGTGGGTGAATTAATTCATTGTGCTACTGCTAGACATAAAATATATAGATTACAATTATGTGGTTAAATTTTATAATAATATTACAATAAATTAAATTAAATTAATTTCTTACAAAATAAGTAAAATAGAAAATTTATATCTATGTCGCATCTCTAAAAGGGCTAGAAAATAACATGGCTAGAAACAAGATTAATGCAATAATTTTTTTATTAAAATATTTAGATGTACGTAATACAAAATGAATACACAAGTAAGATAATTTGTGAACTATTGAAAAGAAAGGTGTGATGTTATGATGTGGAATTGACCCCAAACTCCCAAAAGAGACATTTAATAGCATAATGTCTTACTAATCCACTACTAAAACATTCAAAGGCTAACTTATTGTATACTTGCTGAATACATTATCTAGTTAAGTGACACATTTTACCACTTCATTTTAATGAAATTCATATTTAATTTTACCTTCATTGTTCTCATATTTTGACATCATTCATTCATTAGAGATTCAGAATTATGCTTCATCTTGTACAACTCATTCTCAAATATTATCAAGATGTTTCAATTAATCAAACATGTATTTTCAACCCATAACTTTTAGATATTATTTATCACCCAAACAATTCTCTAGGAACATAGCATTTATTTAGTCTACAAATCTTAGAATATAAATTTAAATTTTAGAATGGAGGGCATTATATGTGATAAGGTACAAAAAAAATGGGATAAGCTTGTGTATTTTTGGATAAGGTTTGGGTTTTGGAGAGTATCTTGTTTAGAACACTTGTAAGTCTCTATAGAAAGTTTTGGTTTAAAATAATTGGTTAATGTTTACACAAAGAAAATTACCCTATAGTTAAAAAATACTATCTATTTTAATATATGAAATTAACCAGTTTTGGGAAATTTTATGCAAGGACCCAGATGTGTACTCCAATTTTCCTTGATCTTGTTGCTATTAATACTCAAATATGTATCTTCTCCTTTTTTGATTCTATGTTGTAATGTTTAAATAATATTTTCATGATTAAATAATCATTGATCACAACTTCACATAATCATTTATTTTATTATATTATAAAGTTTGACCATCTAAATCCCAAGTTATTTGATTAAAATAATGTCCCCCTTTTAATTAAATAAATAATTAGAACCCTTTATCCTAATTGAACATAAATATGACTTTCTAAAACAAACAAAATTGAAACAACTAACATGAAAAGCACTCTTTTTAGAAATTTCCTAAAAGTGCACATAAATGTGATTTTTTGAAATTAAATAAATAAAATGCACTCTTTTTAGAAATTTCTAAAAAAAACAAAATTGAAACAACTAACATGAAGAGCACTCTTTTTAGAAATTTTCTAAAAGTGCACATAAATGTGATTTTCTCAAATTAAATAAATAAAATGACACAACATAAAATGCACTCTTTTTAGAAATTTCCTAAACCTTGAGCACACAAATCAACAACAAGAAGATCTCCACCGTTGCTCAAATTTTAATCTTAGCCGTCCATTCACTTTTGATTTCTATAAAAAGTAGTCTCTCTCCTCATTTTAAAAGATCTTAGATAGGTTTCCTAGGATTATCTCTTATCTCTTTTTTCAACTCCTTTTGTTTATAAATCAGGCATATTTTTGGCGTACCCTTTCTAAGTTCCATTAATATGCTTGAGGTTATCTTTAGAAGCATGTTAGGTCTTGAGAACTATTGGAACATCTTTGGTCTTTCTTTTGTTTGGAAGTACTTTAGTTAATCTGGAAATGATGCAATAACGATGTTTTCGAAGGCATAAACGAGATCCTAACCAAGTCTCTAAGGAGATTAATATTTCATAATATTGATTTGAAGGTCCCTATCATACTCAAAATGAGAGAAATGAAGTTTCTTGACTTACTAAAAGGTGGATCTGCCAAATTCTATAGATCTAAAGCATATCATTAGAATATCTAAGTATTTATAGTCAATCCTAAACTTTTATTCTAGAATATTGTAGTGCACTCCTAAAATATCTAAGTATTTATATTTTCAATTGTCAATATCTTCTCCTATTGCATTTTGATATTAAATTGGATAAAACAGATCTCAAGATTACATGAATTGTGGAATGCACTCAAACTATTATGGAATAAATCTGCACCAACTAAAAATTTGGGTAAGTTCAATGACTTATATCCGAGGTTGCACAAATTACGAGCTTTATGGGAGGAACGAAATATGTTAAGTTTTAATATCTTACAAAGAGAGATTAATCAAAATAAAAATTATGTTAATTTTTCTTCCATTAATTTCTAATTTTCATAAAGTTATTTTATTTAGTTAAAATTTCTTTTATTAGTTTTAATTTCTTTTATTTAATTTTATTAACTTAGCAATTTTTTAATGACTTTAGCTCTAATTTTTAATATTTTTGTATGTTAGTTCTTTAAATATTTCCATTACATGCTTACATCTTACCATTTATTACTACTAATTATTCTCATCATAATTATAAATTAGATTAAATTTTAATAGATTTATATTTGGGGCTCACAATTTAGTGTGTTTGTTGAGTGGTATGTTATTGTTGTACTTATCAAGGTTAAAACTCTTATTGTACCATTGTGATTTTCTATGTACCCAACTTTTATACTTAACCTTATTTCTTCAAACTAAAAAATAAAATTGACAAAAAATAATAACACTAAAATAATTTCTAAAATTAACGTAAATAATATTTAATTAAGAATATAATTCATTGAAGATCTTCTAATTAAATTTTTGTTTTAATATGTTCAATTAAAAGCTTACTATAGCAAATGTAAGACCTCAAAAAAAATTTCAATTTTTAAAAGACATTTAATCTCGTAAACTCATTTTACATTTACTATGTACTGCTCAAACTTTAATTTAAAATTTCTAACTATATTTATGATGATTATAATTGATTGACTCCTTCTTTTTGAATATGTATGTTTAAATTTTAATTAATAAAAATAGATCTATTCATCAAAAATAAATAAAGATGACAATTTTTTAATAAAGACTCAAATATCAAGATAATTAAAAATATACTATACAAAATGTAAGACCGCCTATTTTCCTTTGAAAATATAAAAAATAAATAAAAGAAGATTTACTAATAAAACATCACTTTGCATTTACCATACAACACTTGAAATAAAGAGTGGAGTCCACACAACCACTAAAACTTCAACAAATTCGTTTAAAATGCTTTTATTATGCCAAGAGGCATATACAATGGCAGAAACACTTCCCAGCACAAAGAATATTCCAAGAAATAATCTGTGTAAGGAAAAAAGATTTGGTAAGAGTTACAAATGAAATTAAAATATGGAATGACATTTGGCAATCAAAAAGATTTGGTGAGAGTTACAAACGAAAGTAAAATATGGAATGCCATTTGGCAATAAAAAAGATTTGGTGAGAGTTACAAACGAAATAATAGGCCTGAAAAAGTAGGACCCGAAGAAATAGGGCCCGAAAAAGTAGGGCCTAAAAAAATAGGGGCCAAATAATTTCAATATGATTTTTTTTTTGTTAAATATAATTTTGCATGCACATTCATACTTGTTTTTTGTGGAGAGTGGGGGAATTTGAAACAAATTCGTGGAATGTGAAGAGACGTCTGCTAGGAGATATGAGGAGCCTCTCAGAAGTTATAAAACCAAGGCTCGCCATTTCATTTTTATTTTATGTTTTTGCAGGAAGGAAGAGGTGGAGGTTATTGGAGGATTAGATTGGAGTTTTTGAATAGGAATAGATTGAAGTTTTCGAGTAACATTTTTGTAGGTGAAATTTCTATTTTTTATTTACATTTTCATTTAGATTTAGATGTAGATGTAAATTGAAATTCAAAATTAGTTATAATATTCTACTTTGATTTAGATTTCAATTTTAATTAATTTCATTTAGATTTAGAATTTTGTTCATAACTATTTAGGCTTGCATTTAATAGTTTAGTCTTGCATGTTTGATTTAAATTTAGATTTGTATTCAAAATCTATTTGATTTATATATTTTATTATACTTTTCATTTACATATTTTAAAAGTGCATGTTTCAAATTAGTTTTATATTTGCATGTTTCATATTAGTTTTAGATTTTCATATTTTAAAATAGTTTACTATTTCGTAATAAAAAGGATTACATTTGTTTAATGTTTGTGATTGTGAAATATGCATATCCGTACTATGTATCATTTAATTCTTTTTATCTAGGAATGCTTTGAGTGCAATAATATATTAATTCATGACTTTACGATGTATATTAATATCAAACAATAGAAAGAATCATTTGAGTTTAAGATGTATGTATGATTTCTTTCTATTTTGTGATTTCTTTTTATTTGTTTGAGTTTAGAATCATTTGAGTTTAAGATGTATGTTTTTTGAGCTTAGAATCTTTTTATATATAGAAGGCAATACCACCATATCAAACATAATATATAATTAATGTTAATATATTATTATTTTAAATTAAAATCTTATCTTTTATTTTCTAATTTTACATATGGATGGCAATGCCGCCATATTAATGCTAATATATTCTCTCATAATAAAATGTGTCCTTTTATTTTATTTTTACTATACGTTAATGTTATACTAACTTTTGTTATTTTTATTAAAATGTTAGTTTATATTTTCTAATTTTACATATGGATGGCAATGCCGTCATATTAATGCTAATATATTCTCTCATAATAAAATGTGTCCTTTTATTTTATTTTTACTATACGTTAATGTTATACTAACTTCTGTTATTTTTATTAAAATGTTAGTTTACATTTTCTAATTTTAAATATGGATGGCAATGCCGCCATATTTATATTATATTAATGTTTCTTCTGTATCTAAAATATTTAATATTTAATATTTGTTTCATTATGTATGTATGATTTCTTTCTATTTTGTGATTTCTTTTTATTTGTTTGAGTTTAGAATCATTTGAGTTTAAGATGTATGTTTTTTGAGCTTAGAATCTTTTTATATATAGAAGGCAATGCCACCATATCAAACATAATATATAATTAATGTTAATATATTATTATTTTAAATTAAAATATTATCTTTTATTTTATAATTTTACATATGGATGGCAATGCCGCCATATTTATATTATATTAATATATTAATGTTAATATATTATTATATTTTTAATTAAAATGTTAGCTTACATTTTCTAATTTTACATATGGATGACAATGCCGCCATATTAATGCTAATATATTTTCTCATAATAAAATGTGTCCTTTTATTTTATTTTTACTATACGTTAATGTTATACTAACTTTTGTTATTTTTATTAAAATATTAGTTTACATTTTCTAATTTTACATATGGATGGGAATGCCGCCATATTAATGCTAATATATTCTCTCATAATAAAATGTGTCCTTTTATTTTATTTTTACTATACGTTAATGTTATACTAACTTTTGTTATTTTTATTAAAATGTTAGTTTACATTTTTTAATTTTAAATATGGATGGCAATGCCGCCATATTTATATTATATTAATGTTTCTTCTGTATCTAAAATATTTTATATTTAATATTTGTTTCATTATCTAAGGTGACTTAAAATTTAGATACCACAATATGACTACTTTGGTGATGAAGTTTTAAAAGTTCACAACTTTCCAACTTGCTTAGAATATAATGTGTATAAATTAAAGTTAGTTTAAGTTTTTAATTTTTTATATATGGAAGGCAATGACGTCATATCAAACATAATATTTTAATGTTAATATATTATTATTTTAAATTAAAATGTTAGCTTACATTTTTGAATTTTACATATGGATGACAATGCCGTCATATTTATATTATATTAATGTTAATAAATTCTTTCTTAATATAATGATATATTTTTTATTGTATTTTTCATTTATTTTGCTAACTTAACTCATTTTTTAAATATAATTAGCTATGGTGAGACCGAGGTTGAACTTTCAATGCAATATGGTTTTTACATTGATATACTCTACACTTCATAATGTTACTTAACTTATTATGTTATGCAAAATATTTCGATTTCAAATTTATATCCCTCAAATTAACTATTATTCACATGATTCTAATTTTAAATATATATCATATTTTCTTTTAGCAATGACACCTTCTAAAAGAGAGTCAAGGATAACTGACATGAGCCCAACAGCTTCCACAGGCTCGAACCATTTTATTGAGATAGAGTTTGATAGCTGCAAGCTGATAATTAAAGAGTCCTGTATAACTATGCTTATAGCTCTTGAGAATGCAACACTGGCAATTGATGATGTACAAGAAGTTGACATTATTGACATGGAAGATATTGCGAGATTTGTTTGTAATGCATCTGCAAAAGTAGATGTGTTTCCATCCATGATGAAAGAAGTGTACAATGATAAATTAACAAATGAAGGCCGCAATAGAAATTATATCTCTGAAGAATATGCTTATATATACTTAATATGCTTCTTGTGGTTGTGACTTTTTGCCTTCCAACATGGAAATTCTCAATCTATTTAGCTAAAAATAGTATATATGGGAATCCATGTTTCTCTCATCCATTTGTCTTATTTCTCATTGCATGTCTTACACATTCCCTTTCATTCCTCCTAATTAATATTATTGTTAAATAACTAGCTTATATATATATATAATGCCGAGAGTCATCCTTCTCAAGGCACCTATTTTAATTCAAATCGTATCCAACACAAAAAAACCATTACGATTTAAATTAAAATAGGTGCCTCGAGAAGGATGACTCTCGGCATTATATATATATATATATATATATATATATATATATATATATATATATATATATATATATATATATATATATATATATATATATAAGCTAGTTATTTAACAATAATATTAATTAGGAGGAATGAAAGGGAATGTGTAAGACATGCAATGAGAAATAAGACAAATGGATGAGAGAAACATGGATTCCCATATATACTATTTTTTAGCTAAATAGACTGAGAATTTCCATGTTGGAAGGCAAAAAGTCACAACCACAAGAAGCCCACCATCGTCGGATCTTTCCGACATCTACAGTCGAAAAGCAACTAAGATTTTTGCTCAAACTTATAAATTGTTAATTCCTTGAATTTCTATGATGGAAGTTGAAAGGTCACAATCACCAGCAATCCTGCACCATCAGATCTTTAGGAGATCTACAGTTGAGAACACTCAACAATGGACGTGAAAATTTATCTACTTCATTATAGGTTGGAGCTCCTGCTCTTCCATTTGAACTACACAGTTTTGCTAAATTCCAAAGTTAATGGAAACAACAAAAGATCAATATGACAAACTAGTCCTACTTTGACACAAACCTCCACAAGCAGTAGAGTAAGGAGCATTCTCGTTTTCTAGTTTTCAATCCCATTTTATAAAAAAAATACTTCTTTTAGAAATTTTTTTTCCCCATTTGATCAGATTGCATTTGGGTGGCTGGTTTTCCAATTGGGTATTGATTTTGAAAGAGAAAGGCAAGTTCTTTTTTTCTTTCAGGTATGCTAAAAATCCTTCATTGTTGAACACTTTTATAAATTTATACTCTTTTTCTTCTGACCTGTTTGAGGCATTCATAGATTAGTGATTACATGCTTAATATGAGTAGTAATGACCAATTTGCATGTTAGGCTGATTTCTACATCGGCATGTGAGAATGCCTAAAGAGCATTGAAATATGTATGATCCAAATGAAGTAGATGAATCCATCGTTTAAGAAATTAGAGAGAAATTCAACAAAGATGAATTTTTTTGATGTTTTGATGTAGATATGAATGGTCATGCTGAGGAAATGGGATTTTCTTCCTTGTCATACGAATACCAGAAGGAAAGCTCAACACTGAATCTCACAAGGGTGTCATTGAAAGGCCCAACGAAAGGAGTGTCAAAACATGGGAAAATATCTTTGGGTGATAAGTTTTCAGCATATGGTCTTGACATGCAGGGGCATTGTAGTTCTACACAAATGGAGCAACTAGATCATATTGTGGCTTCTACTTGTACACAAGTTGGGCCTTTGTTAAGTGGAACTGGACAAACATTTCATTATGATAATAATTCAATGGTTTTGTCACCCGAGATGAGGTCTCAGATATTGGATTGCCATCTTGAACAGAATGATAACCATATTACAACTCCAATCAATGTTGTTCCACTTCCAATTGCGTCATACTATATTCATGATGAGATTTCTTGCAGTAGAAACTATGGCGGTGGTGGTGGGATTAATCAAAGTGCAAAGAGGGTTGGGAAGTGCTCCAACAGAGTGCAAAAAAGACACAATGTGATTAAGGGCCAATGGACTGCAGAGGAAGACAGGTTTTGCTATGATTATTCCTTTTGTTGTTTTTGTTTTTGTTTTCTTTTGCATTCAAAGATTTGGGCTTTCCAGTTTTTCTTGTTTGTTTTTGGCTTTTTTGCTCCGAAGTCAAAGAGCCGGTGGTGCAGGTTGCTTGTGAATTTGGTAGAGCAATATGGGCTGAGAAAAGGGTCACAAGTAGCACAAATGCTGACAGGTCGAGTGGG